>BQNB010176973.1:0-13011 GCA_026074375.1 Tanacetum coccineum
AAGAAAGACATCATGTGATTAATGGCATCAATGGGATCATCACCTTTCTGGAACACTAGAACAATTAGACCTGAGTCTTGTTGGGAAAATTCAGGTTGTTGGTTAATTGAGGGAGCATATTCCAATTGAGGTATGGATGATGATGGAGAATAAACGTTATGGTGAATTGATGATTGATAATCATTGGATGGATAAGTGATTGAAAGATATGTTGATGATTGATTATTTGAGTATTTTTGATAAGGTGAACCACACTGTGAAGACTGATATGGTGAAACTTGTGGTTGAAATTGAGTGTTTTGGTATGAGTTTTGATTTGTTTGATAAGGAGACTGGGTCATCTGAAGGGTTGCAACCAAAGCAAGCGGATCTGAGTTGCGTTCATGCATTAAACGAACCTCATTTGCATGTAATTCATGTTGTCCCAAGTAAGCATGAAGCTGATCAATGTTAGTTGTGTGAAAATCCCGAACCAGTTTGACATCTGTCACAAATTTGCTCCACTCGGAAGGAAGAGTATTCAAGAACTTGGTGTTCACTTAAAATTGTTCCAGTTTCATATTGTAGATGTTCATGTCATTGAGTAGCAATGAAAATCTCAAGTAGAAATCACGCAGTGTTTCCCCCTTCTTATAAGCAAACTTATTGAATTCATCATAAAGCTTACACTTTCTTTCCGGTTTCGTCAATGAAGTTCCTTGCATGAGAAGTTGAATTCTTTCCCAAAGTTCCTTGGCGACTTTATGGTTGCTAACCAATGCATAGACCTCTGGTGGTAATCCTTGGAGAATGATATTTGTTGCCTTGATATCACAATCAGCTTGAATTGCCTCCGTAGCAGATAACTCTGAATATTTCTTTGGTCTAGTCACTCCATTTTCCTCAATTGAAGGCCAAATGAGTGGACCATTCTCAACGGATTCAAGAATCATTCGTCCATGTTGTCTATTCATCATGTATAGCTCCATTCTGCTTTTCCAGGAATCAAACATTTCCTTTTCCAACATGGGTGGATGATTGTCAGCACCCGAAAGAATCGCTTTGTCAGCAAGAGTCGCCATTGATAAATTGGTATGTTTAACGATAACTGTTTGATCGAGCGATGATAGAAAGTAATTGTGTTTGAGGGTATTGTCTTTTGTGTGTTTTAAGTCTTGAAACTACACGGGATTTTACAATTCTTAACAAAACCGAGAAAACAAGTGAGTGTTTCAAGGGATTTTTCAAGTCAAATAAATAAACCGTAAAATTTTGATGAAGCAATTTTGAGTTATAAGTTAATGTTGCAAATTCGCCGTACAAACTGGCCCATGAGTTGTCTCTGTACAAACTGCCTTTGAGTTGTTCGGTACTAATTGTATTGGGTTGTTCGGTACAAACTAGCTTTGAGTTGTTCGATACAAACTGGCTTTGAGTTGTTCGGTACAAACTGGCTTTGAGTTGTTCGGTACAAACAGCTTGAGTTGTTGGTACAAACAAAAATTAGTGGTAGGTACAAACAAAAATTATTTGTTCGGAACAAACTAAAATTTCGGTTGTTCGGTACAAACAAGAAATTAGTTTTCCGGTATGTTTTCGACTGAAACTAAGAAGCAAGTTGTTCGACTACGAAACTCAAAAACACAAAAAAATACTTTTTTGATTGGTTTTTTGCAAAGAATCTTGTACAACTAGTGTTACTAACCTTATAGGAATAAGAAAAATGAAAACTTTAAGGTTTTTAAGCCGAAAATTTTAAAATCAAGATTTTGTTCTTTGTAAAGGTTTTCAAACACAAATGTAACAAAAATGATGTTTTTCTTGATTCAAAGCTTGTACACCTATATCATAAAGATACTAGATCAGATTTACCAAAGTAAATGATCCTTTAGTGTACACTATTGCTTCGAAAACAAAGAAAAAAAATTAAGTAAAGGACGATTTTTTGAAGTAAAAACACACGAACCAAAAGTAAAACACAATAACTAAACACACCACTCCATGACTCTTGATACCAATTGTAGAATATTAGTAATCTTTAACAACAATAATTAGAGAGAGAAAGTGGGAAGGAAGGAAGTATTTCTAGTGAGAGAAAGTAAAAGAAAGGAAATACATTAACTATGTGAAAAATACAACCAACCAACCACCTCTCAAGTCTGTAGGAGGTGTTTTATATAGTATCTATGGCCGGCCATGAAAAGGCTTTGTGGGCTTTCCATGGGATTTTCCTTATCTTTGGCCCGGTTAGCTTACTAAACAATACATTGTGGACTACGAGCTAGAAACGTAAAATACATGGAGTGACCGATCCTTTTTTGGATTCCTAACAAATTTGTAAAAAGAGAAAGAAATGGTAAAGGATAAGGAATTTAATAAAATACATTATACTAAATAACACTTATGGAAGTGGAGCTGGCAAGCCGGCACTGTTGCGAAGCCGCCGGGTTTCATGGCTTGAGGTAGGGCGATGGCTTGTGTATGTTATGGACTCGCAGTTTGAGCCGATACTGCTAAAACGCCTAGCCAAGCAAATGGGTGAGAGGATTAAAAAAAGGATTAGTGGGATCTGAATTAACATATGTTGAGTGGGTTGTCCACTAATCTTCCACTTGGTGTCGAGGTTTCATTTCATGTTGTACACTTGCCTTTCATTATCGTTTCCAAAAGCATTTGCTTACAACAAGAATTGCCATTTCATATCTTTGGTCTCTAATTCCTCTCTCTAAACACACACGTAGGTTTTTTAATTTAGCTAGGATTGTTTAGGGTTCTTATGTTTCAAGAATCTATGTCGAGGTTTCATTGCTATTTGATTCATTAATTTATGTTATTTTTTGTTTCTTTTTTAGTTTCTTGATTTGTGGATATGTGTTGGTGATTGTTTTAACATTATTTTTTGTTATTTTTTGTAAAAGGCATTATGATATACCTTAAAAGTTTAAATAATGGCTATAAGTGCTTATTTTATAAGTTGTGTGTAAGTTATTGTCATATCCGCTTATGCCAAACTCGACTGTTGTATGAAATACAATATTAATCACACTAAAAAATAGTTTAGAGTATTAGAAGAGAGAGTGTGGAAACTTAGAGAGAGAAAGCTTCAGAGAAAAAGATATGCATAAACTTGATTCAAAGTTTCACCAACCTTATCCCTAAGTTCTAATGCACATTTAAAGGACAAGTAGCCTTTACAAGATTACTATATTAGAGCCGAGTGAGATATAACATAACTAACTATGTAATGATAACCTAACCTAAGACACGATATACAATGAGTGACTTACACTTTATCGAATACTAATCAATATCCCCCCCCCCAAGGGTGGTCACTCCAGGCCTTTACAAATAAATTTCTTTGATTCGTTGGTCTTTGGTCTTTCACCAATGTAGCTTTCTAGCCTTCGCATATGTTTTCGTTCCTTGAGAACCTCCTTGATCTTTCACTATACTATCAGATCATCTGACGTGTCTCTCATTCCACTCTCAATTGTTCAAACATTTGTATGACTTTCCAACTTTGTTTAGTCTGACATATTTCCAGTTATCATGAATGTCTTTTAGTTTCCATCATAAACTGAATACTTCACTGATTCTCATAAACCGCTTAAACCATGTTTTTGCCTTCATATAACACTCAAATGGTCTTGGGTACATTGTATACACTGGATAATCACTGATTCCCTAGATTGTCATTTTAGGCTTGGTGATATTGAGACTGGTCTAATAGCTCTCGACTCCCAACTGAACATCTTCAACTCTTTTCTTGATCAATTTTGCTTCTGATGTAGAAAAGTAGTGAATACCAAATCATAATTCTTTGGTCCTCACCCAAGATGATGCGAGCTTTTCCCTTTGGCTTATGAGGCACATATAAATCCTCAATATCATTTAGATTCAACGACTACAATCAGACAACTCATTCAATAATGATACTTTCTAAGAACCCATAGTCGAACTGACGATCTCCTTTAACTTCCTTCATAGATTTAATCCTTATATCTGAGTATACATTACCTTTTTTCACATAACCTCTTTTGCCCTTATAAAAGAGTCTTCGCATATATGTCCAATGATGAATACCTAACGCATCATTTTCATCATACTCAATAATATTCTTCCTGAAGAGCCTCCTGATTTCTTCTTCTATCCACCGGATATTGTACTCAGCAAACTGGTGATTTGTTATTAACAAGCATACTTCTTTATCCTTATTTCCATTCAGCAAGTACTGTAGGTCAGTATTGAAGAAAGCGTTCAACAGTACTCTTTGACCAAATTGAGGTGCCAACTAATGGTCATGTGGCTTACTGTACCTCATCTACTAGTTCTTGATCTTTATTGAAGTAACCTCGATTTAATTTAACCAATCCATATCATCTGACATTGCCAATGTGACTTGATCCATGTTGTATTCTGATTGTAGCAATTTCACGTATATATAATATATCAAAGTATTTATAGAAATATACAAATAATCCTTGAGGACAAAGATTAAATGCAATTTAAACACAAAAATATATAATATAACACGTTTATTAACCGGTAAGTGATTACCGGGTCGTATCCCAAAGAAATATGAATTGATACCCTCGATTCAGCTTGGACAATGATTTGAATGATTTTCAACTTTTTGAATGATTTTCTACGACTAAAAACAATTAAAACAATTAAAAGCAAGAAAAATAACTAAACACGCGGACGAAAAACGGAAATGACAAAATAAACCCTAATTAGCACCTTAACCTAGAATTTGAATTAATAATCTAATTCTATGAGTAAAAATAAAGGGATTTGCAAAATTTGAAAACTTAACGATAAAATTTGAAAGAAATCACAAAAACGAATAACGGGAATTGAAAACCGAGCTCCTAAAAAGCTAAATTGCATCAAAAATAAACTTACGAGAAGTCCAAACATAATTTTCCCTACAACTAATGATAAAAGAAAATTTTCTAAAAAGATTTATATTTTTTTGATTAATTTTTCTATTTTTATGATAATTTAAATTTTTTAATGAAAATAAATGATTAAAAATACTAAATGAACTCTGAAAATTCTAGAAAAATGACAGAAAATAGATTAAACTATTTAAATCCTAGGAAAAATAAGCCCGAATTCACATCCCCGCGCTTATTAAATAAGCCATTGAAAAATAGCTATAACAGCTTAAAGAGCTTTAAGGAAAATGAGTATAAAGGAATTAATAGTGTAAGGGTCTTATGAAAAAACCCAAGGGCATCGCCGGTTAAGGGTGGTGTGTGGTTGTGTTTTATAAAAGGTTGAGGTGTTGAGGTCGGGGGTTCGAGTCTTGCTCACCCCCGACTTTCACTTCCCTTTTTTTATTTTTATAAAAAACAAAAGAAGAAAAGTTGTAGAGACAACCTTTTTAAGCACTTTAAAAAAGATACTATAAGCTAAAACTCAATAATAAGCTCTTAAAGAGCTTATGAAAAAGTTGTTTTCTGTAAGTGAGCTTTTGAGCTCTAAAAGGCTATGATTCACTAAAAGGCTTGCACACAATTCATTATAAGCTCAATTTAAAAAACAAAAGTTGTTTAAGAAAGCTTATGACGTGGAGAATCTAATTTTGATAAGCTAATAATCCAAATAACACATTTAACTATCTAAATTCTATGATCTAGGAGGCAAACTCAGCAAAGAAAACTTAAAGCTTAAAAACTTAATAAGCTATTTCAGATTCTAAGCTTTTGAAGACTTATCTATCTACTTATATGCTATGAATTCCAATTATAAAAATAGATTTTTAAAGCTATGACATTCAAATTAAAAAACTAAGTCTAGATACTACTGTCTTTGGATTTTTGAGGATTTTTAATGAAATTTAAAGCTAAACTAACCTAAGAGTTTAAGCTAGAAATGAAAAACAAGCTTTAAACTAACTAATCCTATATGTAATCTAATAGCTTATTGAATTTTAGAATCTAAAACCTACAAACACTTAGCCTAATTGAGGCTTAAAAAGACAGCAGTAGTAACATAAGTTACTACTACTGATACAATTGACAAATGGGGCAAAAACAACTTGCAAGTGACTAAGATGATAAAACCTGCATTAGACACACTCAATGAGTGTGTCTAAACACATGACAAACAAATACAAAGAGCATTGGTTCAAAATTTCCAAAGATCTAAAAGAAAACTTGCTCCCCTGGTGCACAAACAATCATAACAAGCTTCAAAATGAAATTAAGCTCAACTAAACCTACAAACCTGCTCTAAACTTAATCAATTATAAAGGTTAAACTGACCAAAGAAAAACCTCCAAGTTACTTTGACTTTTGATGGTCAAATAGTACTAATCCAAACACCCCTTAAAGCTATGACAAATTTTTTTAGCTTATGATTCTAAGTTCTAATTATTGAAACCTTAATACCAGATAGCTAGAAGCTTATAACTAACCTAGTGAGCTTATTTTAACAACTAGATAAGCTAGAATTTAAGATCTACAAATTACTCTAATATTTTTGGTTTTTTAGTGATTTTATGACAAGTTAAAAAGTAAACTATGATCTAAGCTATAAAAGCTAAAAACAGATTAAAGTGCATGATTATTAAGCTTGTCTAAACAGTAATAAGCACAAATAAGCAATAGATAAGCAGATTAGCAAAACTAATAAGCTACTTAAGCAGTTTTAAGCTAGAATTTAAAGAACAAAGGAATTAAATGAAAACTTACAAAATGCTTCAGCTAAACAGAAGCTAATTTCTCAAATGAGCTTATCAACAGCTCTGGCTTATCCTAAGATAAGCCAGTAATAGTCCATATGAGCCCTTCCTTGATTGGCTCATCTTCCAAAATCCAAAGAGTCAAGGTAATTATACTTATTTTAAATGTTTAATAGATTAGATGACTTATTAAGCTCAAATCCAAGCTTATAGACTTGAATGAGCTATGATGAGCTTATGAGAACAATTAAGAGCTTATTACATTCTTAAGTAAAAAGAATTTTGAAACACTTTAAGATTAAATGACACTAAAACACTTTTTATTAATAAAAGATCACTGATTACAAGATTAAAACAAAATTACATTTAATCTATAAGCTAAACAATAAGCTAAATTCTAAAACTACTCCTAAAATCTACTCCTTTTGTGTGTGTGAGAGTAGCTTATATTTATAGCAGCCAAGTGAACCTTCTAGCCCCAAAGTTTGTTAAACGCTCCTGCCAATCATAGCCGTACAATCCCTCAATCATTGGTAGATAAATCTCATCCGTTAGATCTCTTGATATCTCACACGGATTGCCAGCTTGGCAATCCGTGATTGAGACAGCTTGTGCTTCTTTTGAGAGTGTAAGTAGTGTAAAATCCCATCTCTCTTGTGCTTTCTTATCATCCAACGTGTCATTCTTCACATGGGATTGGCCAATAGGGTGCGTTTGATGATGAATAACTCTGCCCACGTGTTCCTTAACCCTTGAATTACCCATCCGCATAGCTAATTACCATTTGCCCTTTGTTTTGTGCTTGTGGTAAAATGAGGAAGACGGTGAACAGTACAAACCTCTTTTCCCGCTTATTTTTTACCCTGTTATACGTTTGAGTAAATTTTGACCGGGGTTGACTTGGGTTTGGGCCAGGTTATACGGGATGTGGGTATTGGGCCAAGGGAATGTTTTTGGGTTATAAATAGATAACGAGTGTTATCTCTTATATTATAAAGAGATAACAACCGTTAGGGCTTAAAGGGTTATTTTTGCAATTTGGAAATTTATGAAGGACTGTTTGGTAACTTTGGAATTTTTGTCTTGTTGTGACTTTGACCAAGGGTTGACTGAGGTTTGACTTTTTGACTTTGATAGCTTCCTCCTGGCTTTTTTGTGTGCTCTTCCGTTCTTGTGTTCGTGTTTGCCCGGTTTTAACCGTTTTCTTGTGGTTTTTGCTTTATCCGTACCTGCACATACAAAACACAAAAACAAGCATATCTTTGCCATTTTTATTATGTTTTTGGTCTTTATTGGGTTTATTTTGATATAAAATGGATATGTGTTTTCACACATATCAAAATTCCCCAAACTAAGCGATTGCGTGTCCTCACGCAATATTATATGCCTTATAACCAAATACCTCAAAACTTCCCCAAACTAAACCTTTGAAAAGTAGCAAAGATTTTTGTGGAGAGAGCTAAGAAATCACAAGTTATAAAACACCCATATTTCCCTTTTTTTATAATGTTATTTTGACTTTCGTTATTTTCATAACTGTTAGGGATCATAGAACAAGATGCATTTCGAATCCGAGAATGCCCCAAAAAGGATAAATTCATCGTTCCCGACTTTTCACTTATCCAAACCAAGCTTAAAACAAAATCACAGCTAAATATCAGTAAGGATGCTAACACTACTCATATTTGCAACTTGTGAACTTTTTACTCCCGACATTTATTATATCTTAAGTGAGTGTGCTATCTTGAATTTCAACCATGGATCAACTTTTTGCAACATACTATGCTTTACGTTCCACCTTAGAGTAATGAGTTTAAAGGCGAGATCATCCCATGTAGCGACTTTCGTCTCGGCACATCCTAACCTTGCGGCTAAGTGACCAGGCTTTTGACACCCCACAGAGACTAGTATCGGGACTCACGGACCTTAGGTTTCAAAAACTCTCAGGCTTCCCGAATATTCATAGCTTATAAAATAGAGTAGTCAAAGTGCAAAAGCATATTTGAATTTAACAAAAAAAAGTCAATTTATTAATTCAAACTTAATTATCTAGACATTATTGCAATTGTAACCCTCGACCTTTTAGAAGGCTGCAACATCGGTTGTGAGCCGACAAGATGCAGCAAACTTTTATCAGTCTCGGATCTTTATTCTTACTATAGGCTTTTTTTAGAAGACTACCACATCGGTTGTGAGCCGGCAAGAGGTAGTAAACTTTTATCAACCCGGATCTTTTATTATTACATTTATTTTTTATCATTTTTATTTCTTTTTTTTAATTTAAAGAAGACTTCTTTTTGAAAAATTCAAGTATAAATTTGAACTAAGACTAAAATTTTTGCTATATATTACATAAAAATTGTTGATTTAAGTTTAATCTCCAAAAAAACCTAATTTACAACACACCAAACCAACATCCAATCTTAAAAAAAATATTTTTATCAAACCAACAAACAAACACTCCCAAACCTATTCATATAAAAAATAACCTAAAAACCACACAACACAAAAATAACAATATATACTGCATCACATCTCTCACTAATCTAAAACTCACACAAACGTCCCCCTTATAAACTCGCCGCGCCCACATCTAAATATGCCGCCACCATCAAATCTAACGCCACCTCCAACTAATTTGTCTCCCGCCTGACTATCATTTGAATCGTGAAGCCGCAACCACTTACTTTTATATCATATGAATTATGTCCGATTTATTTAATGTTATTACTCTATAATTTTTTAGTTTTTCTAAGAAATTTTATAGACCAAGTAATATTATAGCAGATCTTGGTTATGTTAACCTCTTTACAGTTTTTTTCAGTGCCCGTTGCCGAATCTTCGCTATCACGCAGCTGCTACCGAAAACTCTCAGTGTCTATTGAAATTCTATGGTTTCTTTTTAAACTATGTATATAACTTTTTTTATAAAGTTTATGCTAAGATTATTGTGTATTTTGTTTATGTGATCTTTGACCACCTGTTTTTGTGGTTTATTTTTCAGGTTGTTAAACCAAGATTTGGCTGCAAGTTATAGTGGTTAGTGTTTTTGGTGTTTATTTTGTGGTGGTTGAATCGGGATCTAACAGAAGAGTTAGATGGTTGTGTTTTGTTGTTCATAAGTAAAATTTTTCTTATTTTCTATTGTCATTTTTGTTTTTGAGCATGTTGTGGTTGATTCTTTTGTTAATCGGCAGTCTCATCGTTGTCCTCTTGCAGCCATGCGATGTGTGTAACGATGGTTGTGGTGACGATAGTTATTGAAGGTTACGTTGGTGTGTCCTTAATTGGTGAGGCTGGGATTTGTTGTTTTGGTGGATTAATTGTTTGTTTTCTTATTTTTTAGATCTTTATCACAGTTTTAATTTTTGATTTTGCCATAGATATTGAAATAGCTGTTCTTCTGATTTTTTAAAATAAGTTTATAAGAAAGACCAACTAATTTTAAAATTTATGGAGGGTGACGTTTTTTAGTTGCAACAATGCTTTTGGTTCAGTTACCACCACTCTCTTGGGTTTGCTACATCTTAAATTTTAATCTTTTTTCTTGGATATTAAATTTGTTTTTTTTGTTGGTATGAAGCATGAACAACTCTTGATAATTAATGAATTAATAAAACGGGTGTAGCTTGGCAACCTTTTGCCGTCGTCGCTGTGCTTTTTCGCCCCGACGGATCTTGCTGTAGCCGACACCTAAACTTTTGAAGTTAGAACATATTTTGAAAGTGTTATAACTTTGACATGTTAAAATTTAAAATGTTTGTAAAGTTTGATAGTTTTGAAATTTGAAATATTTTAAAAGTGTAAAGTTTGAAATATTTTAAAATTTTTGAACTCTTATAGTTTAGTAGTTTGAGAGATTGAAAATTTTGAACTCTTAATTGAAATATTTTGAAAATTTCAAAGTTTGACATATTTTTGAATGTTTCAAAGTTTGAAATTTTTTTGGAAGTTTTAAAGTTTAAAATATTTTGAAATTGCAAAAAAATGGAAAAGAACGAAATTAATTTTAAAATATTTTGAAATTGTTCAAATGTTTGGACATTAAACAAGGACCGAAGTAGATACCAAGCATATTACGTAGTATTTGGACATTAGAGGATTAGACATATCTTACCTTGAATTATATTGTTGAGCCTAAAAGTTCAATATAGACCCTATTATTTGTCATAGTCCAATTTGAAACAAATCCTAGACCACTCAATTTTTCATCAAAAATAAAAAAACCCACTTTCACCTCTTTTTAAAAATTAAAATAATCTTCACACACTGTTATCGTTACGCAAAAAAAAACATATCTAGCGACGAGAATTATATTATCTTTTATAGAGGTGGTACACTATGTACTTTCAGACGAAACTTATTTTTTTTTGATTTTATGAAATCAAATATGATGTATAGATCAATATATGATTTGATGGATATCATATATGATTGTTATACGAATCTTATTATGTTCGTCTCTCGAATTTCTATATGATTTTTCGCAATTAGTGACTGAAAACAAAATTGAAAAAAAAGTTCGTTAGAATCACAAATATATTTATGTTTTCATGAAATCATATATGAATTTCATGAAATCATATATGATTCGTTATACGAATCATATATGATTCGTTATACGAATCATATATGATTTTCGCAATTCGTGACTGAAAAAAAAATCGAAAAAAAAGTTCATCGAAAGTATATCGTGTCACCCGTCTACTGAAAGATAAAAAAAATACCCGTAAGTTTAAAATATTTTGAAATTGCAAAAAAATGGAAAAGAACGAAATTAATTTTAAAATATTTTGAAATTGTTCAAATGTTTGGACATTAAACAAGGACCGAAGTAGATACCAAGCATATTACGTAGTATTTGGACATTAGAGGATTAGACATATCTTACTTGATATAATTGTTGACCATGGAATATTCAAAAAGCAAAAGATGTCAGATTGTGGTAGTGGAACAAGTTTTAAGACATGATATTGATAAAAAGAGAAATCAATACTATAAAATTAAGGGGGTTACTATTTGTACATCTGGTGTACAAGAAAAATAAAAAAGTTATAAAACATGTTTTTTTTAGTTTACAGTGTAACATATTTTTTTATTAGTTTTTGTTATGTACTTTTTGACAGTTTAATACTTTTGACTGGTTAAATTTTATAATTTTTATTGTATATTTTTTATAATATAAATAAAATTCTAAAATTAATAAATTAAAAAAATGAAAAAAACTGGAAAACCAAGAGGATTACAAAACGCTTTTTAAAAAGTCTTCATAAAATTAAATCAAAAATCGTGTACGATGTTAATCGAGGAAAATTAAGTTTTGCCTTCAAACGCTATGTGTATAAACAAAGTTATCCGTGTAATGAAATTTAAAAAAACATGTGATGACACTTTTATGAGAACATGGTACCGTCAGATTAATCTGCGAAAGTGCTATAATTCAGTACTAATACATCAACCGGGTTATCTAAAAGGGTAGTCGTTTTAGAATTAGACAGCTCGCAATGTTAAGTTGAAAACCCAGATATACCAAAAAAATAATAATAAATAGACAACATAGCTTCTCGAGGAAGCTATTTATCGCCCAATATTTGTCGTCGCCACCATGCACCAGTACCACATTACACATTAATGCAACTATTTAACCACGCCATCAAAAAAACAATTTGTAGGAAAAGGATTCCCGGGCATTATAATACTCTTCTGAAAGAAAATCATTCACCGCCGTAATTTTGCCAAGAACTAGACATTGCCGCCTTTAATTTTTATACTCGATTAATAATTTTTAAAACCCTGAACGTATTACTTTTTTTTAACGACCCAAAACATATTACCTTTATCTACCCTTGAACTACCAATATTGAATTGCCTCTAAAAAAACATTTGATAATCTCCTTGATGGTATAATTAACTAAAACACAAAAAATATGCACGCACATGCACGACAGTTGCCTTTAAAGCACAAAACACACACACAAATAGAATCGAAAACTATGATATTGAAAAAAAGTTCGAAAATTTGAAAAAAAAGTTCGAAATTTGAAAAAAAAAGTTCGAAAATTTCAAAAAAAATTCCAAATTTAAAAAATAAATTGAAAATTTGAAAAAAAGTTTGAAAACTTGAAAAAAAGTTCGAAAATTTGAAAAAAAAGTTCAAAAATTTGATAAAAAGTTCAAAAATTTGACAAAAAAGTTCGAAAATTTGAAAAAAAAAATCGATTTTTTTTTAAATTGAAAAAAAATTCGAACTTTTTTCAAAATACGTGTTACGGCATCTCTTAGTATGACAAGAGCATCAGGTTAAGTTATGGCATCTATTTGTTTTGTTTTGTGCATCCATT
>BQNB010176974.1:0-10893 GCA_026074375.1 Tanacetum coccineum
CGAAGTTTTTCCATATGGCACTGCAAAATTATCTCATGCCGACGGATCAAACTTCAAAGTGAATTACCACCGACTTAAGCACTACTTCAGAGGAGACACACCACCCACCGTTGTCCCGGATCTCCAGACTTTCCCTAAGGACGAATAAATTTAGGGATTGAGTCGAGCTTGTGACTCGGTTACCAAAAACAAGTCGCTTTGTGGGAGACACCCCATGCTTATCTTTCTATCTTCTTTCTTATTTCTTCTTTCTATTATGATGTGAGGAGGCTTGTACTCTCCCGATCTTTGTTGTTTGTTGTTTGTTGTGATTGTTTGCAGGATTAACCCAAAATTTTCTAAAGACTCTCGTGTTCGGTGTTTTGTCCTGGTCCACTCGAGCTTCCTAGCTTTTGCTTGCCATTAGTTTGGGGAAATCCGATATCCTAAAGATTATTATCGACTAACATTTATCTTTTAGCACACTTGATAAACGGCTAAAGATTTTTGTGATACTTTCTTCAGGCTTAAGTTATGCATTAGACTTTTTGAGTTCTAGTATGGGGTTTTTAAGTCTTAGGCTAGGAAAAAATGAGGACAATGTTTAATTTTAGTATGGGGTAGTATATATTTGATATGATCTTACCTACCTTTGCCACCTACCTTTGTTGTTGTTCTCACGTACCCCGTTTTCCCAAAAAAAATCAAAATTATGAAAATTTTTAAAATTTTCAAAAATAAAATAAGTGTTTTTGTCATAATTTTGACTTTCCTGATGGGTAGAATAAGAGTAAATTTTGACCTGATCGAGCGTGTTGAGCTCTAGCTTGTTCCTTAACTTATAGGCTAAGCGTTCGTGAAAATTCGCGAAGAACAAAAAATGATAGAGTTAATTATAAGTAGGATGCTAAACAAGGATTAGTTGGAAATCCTAAGAGCTCATGTATGTAACTTGTTGCTTTTTCTCCCATAAGCTCTTAACCGGAGTTTTGGAGATTAAACTTAAATCAACAAATTTTTTATGTAATATATAGCAAAAAAATTTAGTCTTAGTTCAAACTTATACTTGAATTTTTCAAAAAGAAGTTTTCTTTATAAAGTAAAAAAAATGATAAAATGATAAAAAAAATATAATAATAATAAAAGCTGTGGGCTGATAAAAGTTTACTACCTCTTGCCGGCTCACAACCGATGTGGTAGTCTTCTAAAGAAAGCCCATAGTAAGAATTAAATCCGAGGCTGATAAAAGTTTGATGCATCTTGCTGGCTCACAACCGATGTTGCAGCCTTCTAAAAGGTCGAGGGTTACAATTGCATAAATGTTTAATAGTTAAGTCTGAATTAATAAATAGATTTCTTTTTGTTAAATTCAAATATGCTTTTGAACTTTGACTATTCTATTTTAAAGCTATGTATATTCAGGAAACCTGAGAGTTTTTGAAACCTAAGGTCCATGAGTCCCGATACTAGTCTCTGTGGGGTGTCAAAAGCCTGGTCACTTAGCCGCAAGGTTGGGATGTGCCGAGACGAAAGTCGCTACATGGGATGATCTCGCCTTCAAACTCATTATTCTTGGGTGGAACGTGAAGCATAGTATGTTTCAAAACATTGATCCATGGTTGAAATTCAAAATAACACACTCACTTAAGATATAGTAAATGTCGAGAGTAAAAAGTTCACAAGTTGCAAATATGAGTAGTGTTAGCATCTCTATTGATATTTAGCTGTGATTTCATTTTAAGCTTGGTTTGGAGCAAGTGAAAAGTCGGGGACGATGAATTTATCCTTTTTGGGGCATTCTCGGATCGAAATGCATCTTGTTCTATGATCCTTAACAAGTTATGGAAATAACGAAAGTCGAAATATTCTTAGTTTACTAATTATAAAAAAAATGAAAAAGTTTTATAAAAATAGGAAAATGGGATGTTTTATAACTTGTGATTTCTAAACTCTCTCCAAAAAAGTCTTTGCTACTTTTCAAAGGATTAGTTTAGGGAAGTTTTAAGGTATTTGGTTATAGAGCATATAATATTGCGTGAGGACACGCAATCGCTTAGTTTGAGGAATTTTGATATGTGAGAAATCACATATCCGTTTTATATCTAAAATGACCCTAAAAAGATGAAATTGTGCATAAAATTTTTGTATATTGCTTGTTTTGTCTTTGTGATTGTGTAGGTATGGATATTGCAAAAATCACAAGAAAACGGTCAAAACCGGACAAACAAGGACACGGGAACCGAAAGAGTGTACAAGAGCCGAGGATTTGATTGCAAGAAATGTCATAAGTCAACTCCAGTCAACCCTTGGTCAATCAAAGTCAACTCATTATAAGACAAAATTCTCAAAAGTGCAAAACAACCCTAATAGTTTAAACCTAATTTCACAAATGGTCCCTAAGCCCTAACGGTGTTAACTCTTTAATAATAAAGAGTTAACACTCATTATCTCTTTTATAATATCTCAAAAAACAAATCCATGGCCCAATCCTTTTAATAAAACCCGGGCCCAAGTCAACCCTCATACCCCCAAGTCAAACTCTCCCCCTTTTATAAAAAGTAAAACGCGGGAAAAGTGGTTTTTACTATTCATCGTTACTTCCATTTTACCACGAGTCAAAATAAAAGGGAAAATCATAATTAAGGACGTGGCCATGAAATTCAAGTGATAAGTGATAGGTTGGCACAAGAAAACGTCATTGAGGAGCTTTGATTGGCCAATTCCCACAAAGAGTGACACATGTTTATGGAAGAAAACACAAGGGGAAATGGATGTTTGCACTAAAAAACTCACAAAAGAAGCACAAGGTCTGACACACGAAATGCTACGCTGGCAATCCGTGTGCTCACCAAGTTGATCCAACGGACAAGAATCAAGATCAAATGATTGGAAGAATGAAAGGACAAGATTAAGGGAGAAAGGAGCGGGCTAGACTCCTAGAAGCTTCATCTTCAGGCTATAAATAGCCCCTCACATTCACACACACAACTATCTAGTTTTTAGCTATTAAAAAAATTTAGCTTAATTATATTTTTAGCTTTTAAAACTTTAGCTTAAGTAATGTAACCTTTTCAGCTTATTGTAACTTCCATTTCCAAAAATTTGTAACCAGTTTTCTATTAGTGAAATCAAGTTTTCCTTTATATAATCTGTCATAAGCTCTTATTAAGCTCAAATGTTTGATTACTGTTACAAAAGCTCTAATAAGCTCCACACAAGCTCTTTGAGTCTCTAAGCTCAAATTGAGCTCAAGTTAATCATCTAATATACTTAAACCTTTAAAATCAGTTTATTACCTTTGCTATTATGGATTTGAGCTCTTGGGTGATAAGCTTACAATGGAAGAGCTTATGGGACCTTTACTAGCTTATCATTGATAAGCTAAAGCCTGTAGACAGATCTTTGAGCATTAATTAGCCTTTGTTTAGCTAAGGCATCTGTAAGTTCCTTATTTCCCTTCCTGTCTTAATTTTCTAGCTTAATAGTTGCTTATTTTCTGCTTATCTCTTGTTTATTAGTGCTTAACTTTGTCTATTTGAGCTTATTAAACATGTTTGATCATCTGTTTTTGAGTTTATTAGTATAGATCTTAGTTTTCTTAATTTTGTCTTGAAAATCATAAAAAACCAAAAATATTAGAATAGCTTGTAGTTTATAGATTTGGTCTTATTTGCTTATTGAAATCTGTTCATTAGGTTGTTATTAAGTTCATTAATATCTGGTATCTAGGTTTTATTCATTAAATCTCAATTTCACAAGTTTAAATGGATTTTGTCATGTTTAAAGGAGTGTTTGGCACAACAGTACTAACTACAAGTTAGTACTGCTTGTGGCCTTTTTGGTCTTTAAAATTTGCTTTTAATCTCTCATATAAGTCTGTTTTAGGTAGTTTTATAAGCTAGGTTAGAAGTTATTTAGGTTTTAATAGGTTAGTCTAGTATATGTTCAAGTCTGTTAGGTTTAGCTTGCATTATAAGCTCAAGTCATTTCTATTATTTACATTAGGTGTTATTAGCTTTAGTTTTGAGATTTATGAGGGTTAAAGTCAGTTCATTAAGTCTGCATATTAAGTGTCAAAGTTTTTGGTCATATGCTTGCAAACTGCACCAGGGTAAACAAAAGGGAAAAATAGCTTTTTCATGTTCAAAAATCAGATGGTAAATCTTGTTGTTAGGATTGGATTTTGAGTTTACAAATAGGTCTAGGGTAATAGTTAATAAGTTTGAATTTGCTTTTTGAAGTTAAGCTAATTTGATTATCTGTTTTTAGCTCTAAAAATAGCTTTTTGTCTTTTCAAAATCTAACAAAACTCAGATCCTACTGAGTAATTCAGCTGATTTCAAAAGCCTTTCTCTTAGAGCTATTGTTTTCCAAACTTAGTTTAAAAAGCATTTTTAAGTAGAATTTTGGTCATAGTTTAAGTAGGTATAAGCTAGGTAGTCTTAAGTGTTATCTAGCTTAAAGATAATTAAGCTTAAAACAGCCCTTAAGGCCTGTTTGGATTTCAGTCTAGGTAAAAGCTTATTTGTGATATTCAGCTTATGGCTTGGTCTTTTGAGCTTATTTCTTTCATTTCCAGCTTATTAGGGTAAACTTAGGATTAAAATTAGCTTAAAGTCTTTTAGTGATAGCTTAAATTAGTTGTAGCCTTTAAGAAATTTTGAAAAAGCCAAAAAAATTAGTTTTAGTTGTTTTTCTGTCTTTTAAGCCATTTTCCAGCTTATTTCTTGAGTTTCAATAAAAGTTTCTTTTATTAAAAGTGCTTATTTTTAGCTTGTCTACAACTTTGTTTTTATAAGTTTTCAAAAAAAAGGGAAGGTGGAAATCGGGGGTGAGCAAGGCTCGAACCCCCGACCTCAACACCCTCAACCTTTATAACAACACAACCACACACCTCACTACCAACATGCCCTGGGGTCTTTTTCGTTATACCTTTACAAAATTTAATATTTGTATACGATTTCCATTTTAGCTTTATAAGCTGTTTAAGCTTATTTCGTAGCTTATTCGTTAAGCTGTGACCACAAGCTTATTTTTCCTAAGATCTTATTAGTTTAAGCTATTTTCTATAATTTTTCCAGAATTTTTATAATTAGTTTAGTATTTTTAAACATTTATTTTTATTAAAAACTTTAAAAAATCATAAAAAACAGAAAAATAATTAAAAAAATATAATTCTTTTTTAGAAAATTTTCTTTTATCATATATTTTCTAGGAAAATTAGTTTTACTTCCGTAGGGTTTAATTTGCAAAACTTTAATTTTTAAAGAGCGGGATTCATTTTCGTTCTCGTTTTTCGTGTTTTAAGCTCATTTAAACTCCGTTTTTGTTCTAATTTTCTTTATACTTACTTTTTAGTCAATTAGAGTCTATTTAAAATAAAAAATTCATTTTAGGTTTAATTTTGGAAATTTAGGGTTTTTAATTGCCATTTAGAGTTCCCGTTTTGCGATTTTAGTTAAAGTTCAATTTCTCGTTATTAAAGTTAGGTTTAATTGTCTTTTAATTTGCTCAGTTTTAGTATTTTAGAAAACAAATCATCTCTGAACCAATTCAAATCATTGTCCAAATAACAAACATGGTCTCAATTTCACAAATCGTTAGGGAATAACGACCCGGGAATCATACTTCCCGGTTAATATACGTATTATATTATTATATATTATCGTGTGATTTTTCTAACTACCTTTTTCCTCGAGGGTAGTTTGGGAATTTCATATTATTTTATATTATATTATTACGTGTATAAAACTACATCAACCAAGTTCTACCTCAAGTAAGACTCGGTATTTAGCGTATAGTACCAGATAAATGGTAAGCGATGGTTTGTATTTGTATATCTCCTCTAAAATGAGCTTGTTGCTTAGTGAAGTAACTCCGAGTTCCGATACCGAGGAGTATAGTAGGGCGAAAGAGGAATCTTCAATATAGCCGAACCACTATAAATCATCTTGTTCCGGTTTATAGCTTTCTCTTATCTTATCCGGCTTTAATATTTAATAATTTGCCTTTAATCGCTTTATAGTTATATTTCACATCTATGTTCTGTGTTATACATTGCTGGTGATGATATGCTTTTGTGGGATAACTCCTTTAGTACAGTTATTATAGTATAAACTTGGAGTTGTGTTGTTTCTGATACAAAATTTATAAGTTTATAAGGAAGCGTATTTCTACCACCCCCCCTTCCCCCCCTCTATGATTTCAATAATTGTTATCAAGCCACGTCGCTTGAAGTTTTTTAAAAAATGGTTTTTAAAATAGAGCACAGTCCATGTATCAAATTTCCTATCAAGCGACACATAATGTGAAAAGTTCTTTGTTTAGTACTTACAAGTTTTGGTGTTAAATATAAAGTGTTACAATAGCTTGAAGGTCTTTTAAAGAATCTCATACAAAAGGAATAATGTGTCTAAAAGTGAAATAAATGATTCTGCCAAAATTTCACCACTTGTGCGATCCACGGATCCAGCAAAAGTGAATCCATCAATGAGATCCGTCGGTGGCATTTTCAATTTTTGTTTAACTTTAAAAATTCGTAGAAAATCAACCGTGCGTCAGATTTCGATGATTCAAAAACCAAAATTGAAGGATTTTAAGTGTACTTTCCAATGGAATCGGTCTCAATTACTAATTCAAATTTTAAGTTTGTCAAATAAGAAAAATGCCATAGAGTGTCCAAAACTAAAATATTGTTTAGCGTAAAAAAGTTGATTTTAACTTTTCCTTTCGAGTCAGACACTTCTAGTTGGTTTACTCTTGAAAGTTGGTGTATTTTATCATTGGAAAGTAAATATATTTTACAAACTTACTAATTGAGAGAAAACTAATTTATTTACAAATAAAATCAAGCTATGTATACATTATTATATTTAATATACAAAACGAAGTGTAGTATTTATGTGTGTTATGCTAAATGATTATTTGTTATACTTTGCATCTTAATATTATTAATCAATTTTTGATATGCTTATTGCATTTGTAGTTGAGCTTCTTTGTTGATTAGCATAATCTCGTCATGTGTGTTATTTATTAGTGTTCATGTATATGCGTCAATTGATCTTATGGAAGATCTCTTGCACTAAGTTGAGAAATTGCTTTTGCATTGCATATAGATATAGATCACTATGTTTACAAATGTTATATCAACATTTTGTAAATCCTATAATTTATGTTAACTGATTCGTATTATAGTATATATATAATATAACACTAGGCAAATTCCAACCAATTGCCCTTGACCAAGGCAAAAAGTCAAAATTCACAAGAGAATCAATATATATTCCGGAAGTTTGATTTCCCGGGTCGTTAAGTCCCAACGAGGTGTGCAATTGAAAGTCGAATGACGAATTGATAATCGATGCTTGAATGGAACGAGGGTATGATTGGTTTTTCTATCACTACAATTAAAAATGCAAAAACGATTAAGAAAAACCTAAGAACGATAACAAGAAAGTGATTTAAACCTAATAATGATAACGGAACCCTAAAAACGCGAGTTAAAAACCTAAAATCTCAAATTTTAATCCTAAAATCTATTTTTTACTTTTAATAAGCTCTAAATGACTAAAAAGAAAGATTAAAAAAACTAGATTAAAAACGGAGGTGATTTGAGCTAAAAACGCGAAGAAACGAAAACGGGAACGAATCCCGTTCTTTAAAAACAAACTTTTCCAAAAATGACCCTACGAAAACATTTATATTTTTCCTAGATACTATATGAAAAAAAGAAAATTTTAAAAAAAAGATTTAAATTTTTCTGATTATTATTTTATTTTTTATGAATTTTTTAAGTTTTTAATCAAAATAAATTATAAAAAATACTAAACTATTTTATAAAATTCTGAAAAAAAAACAGAAAATAGCTAAAGTTATAAGGAATCCTAGAAAAATAAGTTGGACAACACAGCTTATTGCAATAAGCTGTTAAAAATCGAAAACAGCTTATGGGCTTATTGGGCTAAAACGCCCTTATATATTAATTTTTGTAAATAAATACATGAAGAAATCCCAAGGGCAGATGGTTATGTGTGTGGTGGTTAAAAGGTTGAGGGTGTTGAGGTCTCAGGTTCGAGCCATGCTCACCTGAGACTTCTTCCTTCCCTTTTTTTATTTTTTTTTTCAAAAATTTTCTTTTAGGACTTGTTAAACACACAAAAATAAGCACTTTTAAAACTTGGACTTTTTTATGAAACTTAATAAATAAGCTGAAAAAGCACAAAGACAGATGGGCTTTTTAAGCTAAATGGCTATTTTTTTTTCTTTTTTTTGGATTTGAAAAGCTACTAGAATGCAAACAAGCTGAAAACTAAGACCTAACTAACACTTAATAAGCAAATGCAGGATAAAATAAGCAAAATTGAAAGAAAAATAAGCTATAAAAAGATGAATGAAAAAGCTAGTTCAGGCAGTTAGCTAATTTTTTTGGTTTTTAAGTTTAACTAAAACTGTCTAACTTTTAGACTAAATAAGCTAAGGAAAATGAAAAGTAAGCAAAGACTAATAGCTACCCTAACCTAATAAGCATACATGACCTAAATTAAGCAAATAAAACAGTCAGAAAAGACCAAATAAGAAAATAAGCTAAAAAGCCTAAACTGCAGGCCAATCAGCCTCAGGGCCACCTTTGGGGCTTATTTTTAAGCCCTTAGAGTGGGTCTCAATGGCTGAGCTTGAACAAGCTTAAAGCTCAGCCTAAGAGCTTTCTAAAAAAGCTAAAAACTAAGAAAATGGAAAGCAAATAAGCAGTTTAAAAGGGCTGAGAGTTTAGCTTTTTGCACCAGGGGAGCTTTTTAGCCAAACAGCCTATGATGGGCTTTTCAAGCTTAATTTTAAGCTTTCAAATAGAAACTAAGGACTAGGGGCTTATGTGAGCTTAAAGTATGGCCTAACAGCTATTCAAAATTGTAAAGAAAATGGAGTTTGAAAGTTAAATGAACTGCTAAAAGGGCTTGTGAAAATGGTGTTTCCTCCTCAGTAGCTGCTGAGTTTCTAAAGGCCAAGAGGCTTTTTGCAGCCCACAAATAAGCTAACCAAATAAGTTTTAAACTACTTTTTAAGCTCAATCATATTGAGATTGATGTCCAATGAGCTTATGCTAGCATTTTCAGACTCTAAAACTACCTATAGCTTATTTAACTTTGAGCTTAAACATGGGATTTATCAAACTGCTAAGCTACTATGACAGATTTAGCAAAACACACCTCAATCTTGCAGGCACTTAGGATTTTGATTCTATCTAGTTTAGAGACTCATTTAAACGCAAAAACCACCTTAAGATACCATGATTGAAAATCTACAATGATAAGCTGATATAAATGATTTAGAACACACAGTTTTAAACAACAACTTATATAGACTAAGATCTTGAATTGTAATACAAAAAAAATGTCTTACTCTGGATTTTATGGTGAGTTAAGGTTAAACTAAAATGACCCCAAATGTCACAACCCATCCTGACCCATTTTGACCCATAAATCCTCTTAAACCAAACACCCCTTTAAGTTCTGAATTGGAAATTTAGAGCTTGATAGACTGATTTTTATTGAACAAACCCTCAATACCAGATATCAAATAGCTTGGTATGAACTTATTGTCCATATAAAAACACAGAGATAAGCAGTTTATAAGCAGGACAAGAATTAAGCATTTATGAGCTTATTAAGGACAGAATTTAAAAGAACTATAAAACAAGAAATTAAAACAAATATGAAGGTTCAAATGACAAGAAACAATAAAAATAAGATAAACTAAGCAGTAAACAAGAACAATAAGGCAGAATAAGCTCTATTAAGCAATGCTACAGTAGAATTTAAGAAAAATGGAATTCAGGAACTTACAAGTTCCTTGGGCTTTTCTAACTGAATTCAAGTACCACAATCACACCTAATGCCTCCCATGAGACTCTAAACCATGGCCATCCTTAACATACCATGCTCCATTGCTTTTGACAGGATTTTTGTATTTTTGAACTTTTTATAAAAGTAATGAAAATGCAATTTAAGCTCAGGAATATAACTGAAAGCTTCACTTTTATTAGAACTTGAAAACATGTTACTGTCACACCCCGCCAAGGCGGAAGCACGAGGTGTAACTTCATGGATATCGTTACAACACAATGGCGTCTACTATAGAGATACTAAAAGGAAAAGAAAATAACTACAGGGGACACTATGTGTCATAACAATACCCAACACAAGATAAAGGAGTCTTGCATAAGTAATGTCATACACGCAAAAGCATAAACCAACATAAAAGTAAATCAATCCCAAACTTAAATTATCCAGCAGAACATAAGTCTAAATCGAAAGAACAAATAAGAAGAACTCCACAAGCCAATCCTAAGGTCTCTCTATCCACTTCTCCTAGCATCATTAGTCTCAAACTGAATACCTGAAAATGATGCTCAAAAACGTCAACATAAAGTTGGTGAGAGTCATAGGTTTAAGACACGATATAAATCCAATTAAATCATTACTGTGATAAATAAAAACACTGCATGACAATAAATGGACTACCATATAAGCTATCATACAAACCAAATCAAATCCAATCCAAAACAATACCATTCACACGATTACGAGACGTCTCTATCGCAGAACTACTCCAATTGATCACTAAGCCATGGAGCATACCACAAAACCCACTCCAATTGATCACTAAGCCATGGAGCATACCACAAAACCCACTCCAATTGATCACTAAGCCATGGAGCAACAAACATGTAGCACATAACATATAATAGCCACATAAAGTCCATGCATCACTTTAAACACATTATCACAGTAATTAAAACATTTTCATACTAGCATCATTTCCATCCCAAGTTTAAAACGAAGTAAAAGTGGGACTATGAAACTCACCTTAGCTCAAGCTTAATCCAAAAAGGTTCCAAGAAGCTTCACAAAGATCTAA
>BQNB010176976.1:0-13010 GCA_026074375.1 Tanacetum coccineum
CACTTTCATACACCTCGTTGACCTCCCACAACCCTCCAAAACCTTCACAATCCTTAACCCCACACCCCCCACATGGGTGTGCCATGTTGCGTTAGGTTTAAGGGAGTTTTAGTAGTTCCCAACTCTATTAAGCTGAACCCGTAGTTCTATTTGCTTCCCGGTTCTAAACAAAGTGTTTACACTCTCACAACAAACACAAGACATTGGTGTGTCTACAAAGAAACACACCAAGAGTAAAGACAAGAGTAGAGAAACCCTAGCTCGTTTTTACTATTTAAGCTTTGTAAGCCATTGTGGCAGTTTAGTTTTTTTAAGTGAAAGTTAGTTTTTTTTAGTGTGTTAAGTTTTAGTTCAAATCAGTTTTTTAATGTACTTGTACTTTCTTTTAATGAAAATTCAGCTTTAATTTCACATTGTGTCTAAGTTACTTGTTCTTCTTTAACAACCTTATAAGCTCTTAATATAAGCTATATATAATCTGTTTTCAACTTTGATACAAAATTTAAAGAAAAGTAAAAAAAAAAATTGAAAAGTTACTGTTTGATCAAGTGGATGAATGAGCAATTATGGATGGCTCATTGGGTTGCTTAGTTTAAGCTTATTCATAAGCTTTGGGTAGGTTTAGAGCTTATTAGGTTTCATACAATCCTGTTTTGAGCAAGGATAAAGGTACACTTCTTTTTGAACTTTTGCTTAAAAGTTACTGTAGCAATAGCTTATTTGTGCTTATTCTTAGCTTATTCTTGTTTGTTTTACTTGTTTATGTACTCTTCATGCTTATTAATGCTTATTTGATCTTTGTTTTAAAATTTGTGCTTAAACAGCCCTTTATAGTTTAAAAATCCGTTTTTAAAAAATATTAAGGGGTGTTTGGGTTAAGACCAAAATGGGTCAAAATGGTGAGGTAATGGGTTGGTGTCAATTGTCCTAAGTTGGTTAGCTTTCTTAAGCTTATTTAAGTCTGTTTTTTTTCAAAGTTTTTAGTCCAAAACTGTTTTTCAAGCTTTCTAATCTGTTTCTTAAAACTGTGGTTTTATAAAAGTTCCAAAGTGCTTATTTGGATAAGCCATTGTAAACTTGAGTTGTGGTTTAAAAAGTGTGTTATTTGTGTGTCTAAACAAGTTGTAAAAAAGTGTTTTGAGTCATGTGTTAACTTAAGTCAAAACTGCCAAGTTTGTGTGTCATTATTTCAAAAAGAAAAAGTCCTTTTTCAAAGACTAAAATCAGCAGCTTTAAAATGTTTTTAGAGGCTTAAAATTTGAGCATAAGCTCACTTTAAGCCATCCTTCATCTGTTTTAACTTATCTTTTTATTTTGAGCTTATTTGACAGCTTATCTTAAGCTGTCACTATAAGCCCTTTGACTTTAGGCCATTTCCCCTGGTGCTAAGGGGGTGTTGTTAAGCACACTTTTCTAGCTTACTTGTGAACCTTAGCCCTAGTTTTTGGCTTATCTTAAGAGCCAATAAGCTCCCTCAATTTCAGACCTTAGGAATCACTCTAGTGAGCTTATTTCTAAGCTCAAAGTAGGCTTTTGAAATTTTTTAAGCATAAGTGTAGGATATAACTTATCTTTGTGCCAGCTTATTTTGTGCTTTTTGATTGATGCCTTTGTGTCCTTACTTGCTTATTAGGTGTGTTAGTTACCTTAGATAGCTTATTCCCCTTTTCCTTTGCTTATTGAGGTTTTTAAAAGCCAAATCCAATACCAACAGTACTAACTCTTAAGTTAGTAATGCTGTGGGTATTAAGCCACTTTTTGGCTTATTAAGCTTATCTCAGTTGCTTATTCTTGTTCCTAGTAGATCATTTGGTTTGTGTGTTAAGATGAGTGTGCTCATTTTCTTATTTTCCTTGCTTTTTGTGTTAACAGTCAAGAAGTTAAGCCACTTTTTGCCCTTAAGCTTAATTTAAGTTTCTGTCTAGTTTAGCTTTTCTTAGCTTATTTAGTTGCTACGTTTTAGCCCATTAGTGCTTATTTAGGATAGGTTAGTTAATTCTTTTAGCTTATTAGTTTAAATTCTAGCTTATTAATCCAACAAGTCAAAAGACTTAGCCTTTTTTTTTGCTTTTAAGCTTGTTTAAGCTTCTGTCCATTTTTAAAAGCCCTTTTTCAGCTTATTCTTAGCTTTTCAAAAAAAGTTGTAGTTTTAAAAATTGTTAGGCTCATTTAAACTTCGACACCATCAACTTGCTTTCGAAGAATAATATTGTGAATGGCCTTCCAAAGCTGAAATTCGTCAAAGATCATCTGTGTTCTTCTTGTGAATTGGGGAAAGCAAAAAGAAAGTCTTTTCACACTAAGGCTACCCCGAGCTTAAAAAGATAGTTACAACTTCTACACATGGACTTATATGGTCCAATGCGGGTAGAAAGCATTAATGGAAAGAAATATGTTCTCGTAATTATTGATGACTACTCCCGATATACTTGAACTCACTTCTTGAGGTCCAAAGATGAAACACCTGGAGTTCTCATTGATTTCCTCACACTTGTCCAAAGAGGACTTCATGCTCAAGTTACAACAGTTTGAACTGACAAAGGCACATAATTTCTTAATAAAACTCTTCATGCATACTTTGTAAAAGAGGGAATAAGACACGAAACCTCAACTGCTCGAACACCTGAACAAAATGGCATTGTCAAAAGTTGGAACCGTACTCTTGTTAAGGCTGCTCGAACAATGCTAAGCGCTGCTAAAGTTCCTTTGTTCTTCTGGGCTGAATCAGTTGCAACAACATGTTTTACTCAAAACCGTTCACTTGTAATTCCTCGACATGAAAAAACACCTTACCATATCATCAATGCCCGGAAACCATCAGTTAAGTTCTTTCACATCTTTGGTTCTCTTTGCTATATCCTCAGAGATGGTGAAAATCTTGATAAAATGAAGGAAAAAGGTGATGCATGTATTTTTGTTGGGTATTCTACTCAGTCAAAGGTTTACAGGATATTTAACAAGAGAACAAGAATAATAGTTTAAACAATTCATGTTAACTTTGACGAATTGCTTCAAATGGCGTCAGATCACGTCAGTTTTGACCCCGGTCCATAATGTTCGACTACGGTACTTGAACAAGACAGTTTAAGTCCCGGTCTTTAAAGTCAAGAAAATGTTCCTCAAGTTGCTGAGACAGTAACAACGTCAAATGAGTTAGAATTGCTATATAGTCCGATGTTCAGTGAATTACTCAATGGAAATTCTACTGTTGTGTCAGAGTCTTCCGCTGTACATGCTGCTGATAATCTCGATAAATGTCAACAACATAAACAACTCACACTTCTACAACAACCGATGTTGGAGATCTACCTCCATTGAACATTCAATCAACACATCAAACTCCAACTCAAGTACCAACTGTCACTGCACCTGAGAACATTATTCAAGCATAAACCAATACCGAAAATGCACAATTTGACGAAGATGAATTTATCAACATCTTTAGTACACTAGTACAAGAACAAGGGGAGACATCATCTCGTCATGTTGATTCGTCAATCATGCATACTTTCTATCAACACCATCCTTCTGCACAATGTTAGACAAAAGATCATCCATTAGAACAAGTCATTGGAAATCCTTCTCAATCAATTAGAACAAGACGTCAGCTAGAAACAGATGGCGAGATGTGTATGTTCGCACTCACCGTGAGTCGAACCGAACCAAAGAACATCAAAGAAGCCATGGCTGATTCTGCATGGATTGAATCAATGTAGGAAGAACTTCATCAGTTTGATCGATTAGATGTATGGGAATTAGTCGACAGACCACTTTGAAAAAATGTCATTAACTTAAAGTGGCTCTAGAAAAACAAACATGATAAGAAAAATACTGTTATTCGTAATAAATCTCGTCTTGTAGCTAAGGGATGTGCTCAAAAGGAAGGAATTGATTTCGAAGAGTTGCACCAGTTGCTCGGTTGGAAGTTGTACGGTTGTTCATTGCATATGATGCACATAAATCATTTACAGTATACCAAATGGACGTTAAAACAACATTTCTTTACGGACCTCTGAAGGAAGAAGTGTACGTAAATCAACCAGATGGGTTTGTTAACCCATATCATCCTGACAAAGTTTACCGTCTTAAGAAAGCATTATATGGTCTCAAACAAGCACCAAGAGTGTGTATGATGAACTCTCCAATTTCCTGGTATCCAAAGGATTCTCAAAAGGTTCTATTGATCCAACTTTGTTAATAACTAAACATGGGGAAGACATATTGGACATATTGCATTGTTTTTTGCAAATTTACGTTGATGACTAATTTTTGGTTTACCAACCTTAACTTTCATAACGATTGGGAAATCTAATGCACAACAAGTTTGATATGTTCTATAATGGGGGTGCTGAAATTCTTGTTAGGAATTCGAGATCCAACAATCCCTCGTTGTATTCTTATCAACCTCAAGCTAAGTTTGCTCAGAGGATACTTAAAAAAGTTTGGTATGACCTCAATGTGATGCATTGGTACTCCAATGGGATACAAGCACCTTGTTGATTGACTGAGTTGGTACTCAGGTCGACCAAACAAAATATTTAGTATTGATCAGAAGCACTCATGTATTAACAGCAAATAGTAAAGAACAGATATTGTTCATCAAACTATGTTATGTGCTCGCTATAAGTGAATACCGACTGAGTAAAAATCTCTCTGCGGTTTTTAAACGGATCTTTCGGTACCTTAAAGACTCCATTAACATGGGTCTCTGGTATCTGAAGGACACCGGTTTCGAACTAACTGCACATTTTTAGATTTCGGTATCACGCGGGCTGTCTCGATTCAGGTAAAAGTAATATGGTGGCATACAATTAATAGGTGGTGATTAAGTTAGTCGGCTGGTCATCAAAAAGCAGGACTGCACCTCAATGTCTTCTGCAGAAGCGAGTGTTTGAGTCCTTTATCTTGTGTGCTGCGCACAAGTTCTATGGTGAGAACCTAACTAACAGATTATGGTTTCCTCTTTGTAAAATACCTATGTATATTGTGACTCAAAGCAGCCAAAAGCCATCTCATGCTATCAGTCCAACATTCCCGTACCAAGCACATCGATGTTAGATATCACTTCATAAAGGAATAGGTTGAAAAAGGTATTGTTGAATTATTCCTTGTCAGAACTGAATACCAGTTAGCTGACTTGTTTGCTAAAGCTTTATCGGGGGGGGGAATACAATAAAAAAGAATAGGTTTTAAGTATTTGTTAGACGACTCGGTTTGAGATGTTTGTCTCCAGATGAATTGGATGGTTCTGGTAAATGAATCTGCTTGATCTCATACATTAATTTATAAACATTTTTTATTCTCTCTTTATTTTGTTTTATTAAAATATTTGAAAAATAAGAAAATAGGAAAAATATAAAACCTAGAAAAACAAAATTATAAAATTAGAAAAATTTCAAAAATACCAAAAAAAGAATCTTCTCGATATGTCTCTTGGAATCGATAACATTTACGTACCTAGAAATGTTGTTTAACATCGACACGGGCGTGTAAATGAAGTTTGGCAAGAGGTTTCATATGCTTTCTATACTTGTCATTTCTAATATTTTTATCACTGAATTATGTTCATTTTACTGTGCAGAAATCAGGTCTCGAATGTAATGAAGTGTACGCTTCAGTGCGCTTACTCTAAAATAGAAGAGAAGTCTTCTATCATGTGTTTTTAAAAATCATTTTGAACACAATTTTTCAAAAGAAACTTTCAATGTCAATTGTCTACAATATATATTTATGGTATCTTCTCAAAAAAGTGGTATTTGTTAAAATCTGTGTGTTTCAACACTCCCTTCCTCGATATTTTCAAATGAATTTAGTAGTAGAAATGTCATTTTTATGTAAAATCAATTTCTGTGGGGGAGCCTTTTAAACAAGCATTGAATGTGTCGGATTCTTCTTATAAATGTCAATTTATGTATTAAACACAATTCTGTGAAATAAGAATGTGGAACTTATAATGTCAATTGTTAATAACAATGTTTGCTAAGGATCTCACTCCGTCTTTCAACTTATTTGTGTTGCCATATCATTCTTTCATTTAATGTCAAGTTGTTTAATAATAGTGGTTATATTCCAACTCTACTGTTGAAGGGGAGCTATCACGATTTGTATTCATGCAATATCGTGGTATAATTTTTCTCCCCATGGAATTTTTCATATCAAAATTTTAATCAATTGGTATTTCAAATACTAAGTGTTTTATTATTTTAAATAAGGGGAGAAAATTTTAAATTAAAATATGATATAGACGAATGTGATCTTTAAGACTCTAAGTGCAACTCTTTCCTTCATGTGCTAAAAATTTTGTATCATCGGGTGCACCATGTTGTAGGGGGGAAGTATTTGAAAATAACAATGTCAGAAAATTGGTTTTTATGGTTCGATCTCATACCCAACAACCCCCACCCCCCCCACCCCCCCCCCCCCACCCCCCCCCACCCCCCCCCCACCCCTACCCCCACCCCCCCCCCCCCCCCCCCCCCCCCCCCCCCCCCCTTACTAATCTCACGACGAATATGAAGTCATAAGGTGGTTAGGTTAGGAATAACTCCTACGATCCAACCAGAACCGGAGGGATCTACCCAAGGATACTCGATAGTTAAAAATAGCAGTCCTTAGGTATGAATGGAGAAGGAATGTAGCTTAAGGGAAAAATGACCGACTATGATTGTGCTAACATGGAACATTCCACAAACTAGTGTTAGTAATGACGTCTTGTAATAGCATTAACGGGTTGAAGAATGATAAATGAAATGTATGATAAAGGGTGTAAAGAAAGATGCTCCTTACAACCTTAGGCAAAAAAACCGGTGGTCTAATAAATATCTATCTCAAAATCACATAGATGATTGTTGATTTTGAAGATGACATCTATGGACCCCGTGATGCAATGCACAACCCTTCGCCAGCATTCGGGTTTCTCTCAAAAGAAATTGAATTAATTTGTCATGGAGTGATACATCGTTATTCTATTCACATCTCACTACGAGGTTCGTTAACTATTGAATAGGTGGCAGTCTGCTCCAGCCTTCGATTACTAAAACCAAAGTGCACAAATCGGTCTAGAGCCAGAAGAGATCAAATTTAAATCTCATTAGGACACAATGTCAAAATACTCTTGCTGGAACACCTTTAAGTTCGTTTGTAACAAAGAGTCCTACGCATTATCTGAGGATCTTGCCAAAAAATCGATAGTGATACTTATAGTTTCACAGTGAAGATGGAAATCTGCTTGAGCCAACATCAAACAAGCTCTTGGTAGGTGACTTGCGAGATTCTATATGAAATCAAACTTGTGATAACTGGATATCAATTTGTTCCAGTAAATGAATTGACGACTTAATCAGAAAGATAGTAACTATCTGATTCACTCTTACCGTGTTGTTGCTTTGAGATGTTCCGGTAATGAGAACAAGCAAGCTGGTGTATTAAATATTTATGTGTTTTAGAAGATCCTAAACTTTGAGCTGGAAACCTGTATGTCAAGGATATTCTTTAATCTACATAATTACAGGTATAGTATTTTTGATATATAAAACGGGAAACCAGAGGTTAATGCAACCGAACTCAAGATGAATGACAAAGCCATATTCATCTTTTATTGCTAACTATTTTATTTTTCTTGGATAGACGACAGTCGGTGTTGCAGCCTCATTCCAGCGAAGTCGGATTCATAAACCACATGCTCATACTCAAGCTTTCAAAGGATAGTTGATTCTAAACTTCCCCATCATCAAAGAGCCTTAAAGTCAATTAAAGAATCGTATTTTGGGGAGATTGTTAGACTTATAATCATATATGTCAAACAAGAATGTAACCTGTGATTGAGTTTGTTGTCAAGAGACAAGGTTGATCAAGGAAGTCAAATCAAGATGATTCAAGTCAAGGAGATGATGCAAGATAACGATCTCAAGAACTCAAAGTCAAAAGATAAAGGCTCAAGATCAATATCACAAAGTATGAATGAACAAAGCCATTGCAAACAAGACAGACTAAAACAACGGTGGGGGGGGGGGGAGGGGGTGGGGGGTGTGGGTGGGGGGGGGGGGGGGGGGGGGGGGGGGGGGGGGGGGGGGGGGGGGGGGGGGGGGGGGGGGGGGTGGGGGGGGGGGGGGGGGGGGGGGAGGGGGGGGGGGGGGGGGGGGGTGGGTGGTGGGGGGGTGGGGGGGGGGGGGGGGGGGGGGGGGGGGGGGGGGGGGGGGGGGGTGGTGGGGGGGGGGGGTGGGGGGGGGGAGGTGGTGGTGGGGGCGGGGGGGGGTCGGGGGGGTGGGGGGGGGCGGGGGGGGGGGTGGAGGGGGGGGGGGGGGGGGGGGGGGGGGGGGGGGGTGGGGGGGGGGGGGGGGTTGTGGGTGGGGGAGGGGGGTGGGGGGGAGGGTGGGGGGGGGGGGTGGGGTGGGGGGGGGGGGGGGGGGGGGGGGGGGGGTGGGGGGGAGGGTGGGGGTGGGGGGAGGGGGGGGGGGTGGGGGGGAGGGGGGGGGGGGGGGGGGGGGGGGGGGGGGGGGGGAGGGGGGGGGGGGGTGGGGGGGGGGGCGGTGGGGGGGGGGGGGGGGGGTGTGGGGGGGGGTGGGGGGGGGGGTGGGGGGGGGGGGGGGGGGGGGCACGCCGCGCGCGGTGAGTCCAGCGGCGCGCGAGGCGCGCGCGCGAGAGAGGGGGTGTGGGGGTGGCTGGCTCGGAGTGGGGGGGTGGGGGGGGCGTGGGGGGGGGGGGGGGGGGGGGGGTGGGGGGGGGGGGGGGGTGGGGGGGGGGGGGGGGGGCTGGGGGGGGGGGGGTGGGGGGGGGGGGGGGGGGTAGGGGGGGGGGGGGGGGGGGGGCGGGGTGGGGGGGGGGGGGGGTAGGGGGGGGGGGTGTGTGGGGGTGGGGGGGAGGGGGGGGGGGGGGGGGGGGGGGGGGGAGGGGGGGAGTGGGGGGTGGGGGGGGGGGGGGGTTGGGGGGGGGGGGGGGGGGGGGGGGGGGGGGGGGGGGGGGGGTGGGGGGGGGGGGGGGGGGGGGGGGGGGGGGGGGGGGGGGGGGGGGGGTGGGCGGAGGGGGTGGGGGGGGGTGGGGGGGGGGTGTGGGTGGGGGGAGGGTGGAGGGGTGGTGGGGGGGTGGGGGGGGGTGGGGGCGGGGGGTGAGATGGGGGGGGGGGGGGGGGTGGGGGTGGGGGGGGGGGGGGGGGGGGGGGGGGGGGGGTGGGGGGTGGGTGGGGGTGGGGGGGGGGGGGGGGGGTGGGGTGGGGGGGGGGGGGGGGGGGAGGGGGGTGGGGAGGGGGGGGGGGGGGGGCGGGGGGGATGGTGGGGGGGGGGGGGGCGGGGGGTGGGGGGGGGGGGGGGGGGGGGGGTGGCGGGGGGGGGGGGGGGGTGGGGGGAGTGGGGGGGGGGGGGGGGGGGGGGGGGGGGGGGGTGGGGGGGGGGGGGGGGGGGGGGGCGGGGGGGGTGGGGTGGGGGGGGGGGGGGGGGGGGTGGGGGGGAGTGTGGGGGGGGGGGGGGGGGGGGGGGTGGGGGGGGAGGGGGGGGGGGGGCGGGGGGTGGGGGGGGGGGGGGGGGTGTGGGGGGGTGGGGGGGGGGGGGGGGGGGGGGGGGGGGGGGGGGGGGGGGGGGGGGGGGGGCGGGGGGGGGGGGGGGGGGGGGGGCTTGCATATTTTCAAAAGTCTATCTTCACTTCATGGGGAGACAATGAATAAATCAAAGCAAACTCCTACAAGAAGGTCAGCAGTGGTACGGAGGAGTTTGAAGTAGGGTCTCCACATTGGGGGAAGGTTGTTTCTTTTAATTATATTAAGTCAACAAAAGATGTTATCGGTCTTAGAAAAAGTCAAACTAGGTCTTGTTTGTAATAGGCAGTCGGGTTCTACGGGCTTGGATTGTAATCTTATATTGTCTGTGTTTCGGTCTCTAAGCCCCAAGTTTAGCCCAAGCCAACCTAAGGTAATAAGGTCCATTACGCCTATGAGAAGGCATATGGGTTTATAATTTCGAACTCTCCTCACAGGGAGAGGTTGTTTGTTGCACATTCTCAAACTTTTCATGTTTGTGTGTGTAATCTACCAATTCTCTTTATCTAACTTACTAGTTCCTTTCTCTTTTACTTTTTTCTTTCTTTCCTTTTCTGGCTAAATCTTTGAGGCTTATTTGGGTTGCTTTTATGATGTGAAAAGGATATATATATACAACACTACACCCTCATAGGTATCCTCGAAACTATAACATCAAACAAACGCCTAGTTAGCAATCCTTGGTACACCAAAGCTCCTTTCCTTGCAAAATTTTTGACAAACTTCTCACCGTACTGATGCCCTCTCCAAAGATTGCTAATCCTCATGTAGGTTAGCATTCGACACATGGGCAATAAGTAGGTGATTGTGTTCCTTTTATTCTTCTCTTGTCCTCCGCAATGAGTGGATTGGGCACGTGTCCTTGCGATTTTTATGCAAAATTAGAAAATGTAAGTCCTAACAATCATTTATAAACTGATAAAACTAAGTATGTCACCCTTGCACATGCCGATTCAAATTTGAACAAAACCGAGACAGAACCCCCTAGCCGCCCAACACAGCTTGTCTGCCGTCCTGCTAGGGCCTCGATCGTACTCTCTGCCCTCTGGCTGGGCATTCGTCCCAAGACGTTTTTACTCATCTAACATTTTTTAGGTGTTTACTTCTCCTCCTAGTTTTTCCATACTCTTTCTTGTTAAGCCTCTCATTACCTATCAAAATTTCATCTAATTTCTTCTTGTACATAACATAGTTCTCCAACACTTCAAGAATAGGCTTCGATTCCTCTAGATCTTTGTATTTGATGTCTAATACCTCTTTCATTTTCTCTTTTTGCTTTGGGGTTAGGGGATGGTATATCGGTTGTGGTAGAATGGTGGAAGTTGGTTGAATTTCTTTTAGCCTTAAGGAAGGAGGAGGAGTGAGTTTGTTAATGTTATAGCCTTTGTTGCGGTTTGCTTTCCACATCTTGACAACTTCTTTGCTTGAGCTTCCAACTTCCTCTAAAAGATCGATCACATCAATACCCTCTTTGAACTTAGTAAGATTCATCCTTATCTCTCCCAATCCAAAATCAACTTGGCTTTTAGTGTTGCCTCATAGTTCCCTTCCCAAACAAGATACAAGGTTCTCCCTCGTTAACATAATCTAAAACAACAAAATCAGCCTTAAACTTTACCCCATGAATTTCTATGTTGACATCATTCACCATCTTCCTACTGTAGTCACTAAGACTCACATGCATAAAAACCAAGTTTTCCAACACTTTTTCTGTAACATAGTTTGCCGAATCAGCAAAGTCGAGCTCCGTATACCAAGATCCTTGCCATCATATTTGCTTTGGTAAAGAGAACCTCACGAATGGTTTACCAAAGGCCGATGTGGCGCCTTGGTAAGCTTGCAATTTTTTGATTTCCACCTTTTTCACAAACACTCATTGTGCTCCAAAGCTCAAATATAATTTCGCTTCCTAAGCAACTCCTTGACTCACCATCCATTCAATACATTCTTCAAGATCTTCAAGTATTCTGAAACCAAGCTCAATGTACCATTCCGAAGCTTAAACAACTATTTAAAGACAACACAAATCATCAAGCTTATTAGCAATCGGGTTAGTTTAAAACTTTAATCATTTACACTTGTTTTCCACAATTGTTTAACCCGGTTTACCATTTAGGAAACTTCCAACGCATCCTATGCATCATATTTCCATACTTGATCGTTTTTCGCAGAACGCCCCTGCCGCCCGGCAGGGGGCTCGATTATTTTTTGTCGACCTTCTATACTAAAGTACTTGTAAACTAAACACGAAAATCATAAGTTTAATTATTACTTCATAAACATTTAGAAAGAAACACGAAATTAACCAAGCAATCATGTAGAACATAAAAAATTTATATTTTTTTTTTTACCAGGTGGTGCCGCCTGGCAGGCAACCTTCATGAAAGATTTTTTTTACTTTGCTACTTATTTACCATCTAATTTTTTAACTAAACATTTCCGCTACCTCTTGTAATGATTAAAAAAGGAATAAAATACAAGTCCCCGTCAGCGACGCCAAAAACTTAATGACCTTGGTCGGGTGCAAGTTTTACATTTATAATCGAGACTAATGAAATTATTAATGATACATACAAGCAAGTGTACTCGTTCAATCATAGTAAAGTCGGGTAAGTCAAGTTCGTTCCATGGGACTTGGTTTAAACCAATACTAGGTAGCAAGATAGACACTAAGGTTGTCACGGCCATTAATGTCAGTTGTTGTGAAACAATATCAACCATCACTATCAATCGTGACAACAACAAAACCTTAGATACAAACAATCAACGAGATGCGTTGAAACCCTAAACTATTAACGAATCAGTTCATCACCTTCTTGTGGAAATCGTTTAGGGTTTTATAATGAAGATCCAAAGGTGTAACACCCCCATTTTTACATATAGCAGCGGAAGCTAATCAGGGGTATTACTTCATGGAAACAACAATCATAATCATAGAAAACGACCCAAAAGAGACGTTTATTCAAAATATACGTTATCATAAAGGCAGGTCCCAAAATCTAGTTACATACATTGTGAATGATAACAAGTTTTAGCCATCTTCGAGTCCATGCCACTCCGTGCCGTATATTGCTCAATAACCTGAGATAAACATGCTAAAAAGTCAACACAAAGGTTGAGTGAAATTTATAGGTTTGATAAACAGTTTGAATACAAGTCATAGTGTAATAATTGTATAAACATAATTATTATAGAAAATGGTATTGTTATTATACACCCGTTATTAGTAATAATTGCAACGAATACAATTATCATAGTAATACAATGTATTATCCCATTATTGTCTTATTTGGTCTGTCTGGTCTTGTCTGGTATAGTATAGTCTGGTCTAAGCTCATGACACACAAACTGACTAGTGTATATATATACCCAAAATGATGTGTATATATATATATATATATATAGATAATGGCCCTCGGTGTAGGTAATTGCCATATACCTATGAAATTCAAATATAGTGTGTTTGGTTACCTATCCGGCTAAC
>BQNB010176977.1:0-13010 GCA_026074375.1 Tanacetum coccineum
ACTGGCAGTACTAACTCTATTAGTACTGTTAGTTATACCTTGGCAGTATTAACTCTTGATGAAGATTTATTCCCAACATGAACTAAATCTCGTAAGCTCCTATAACTGTAGCACTCCTTTTTAGCGCTACCCCGTTGAAGAAATCAAAGTTAAAAGCAAGAAGTTTCGTGTCAGCCTTAGTTATCGTTTGGTATAAAATAAAATAAAAAATAAAAATATGAAAATTTAAAGTTTAAAGGCTCAAGTTTCGGCACAAGAGAAAAGTATATGCTATTCACCCTCATTAGTTTTAAGTTCAGCCCCTTTTAGATTTTGTCTGGTGCTCACACCTCATCAGACATGTTTAAGTGTCATGCACGAGCCTATGGTAGCTATCAAGATTATGTCAGTGCATCTGAGTGTCTTTACAATCACAAACCCTATCTGAGTGGCTCGAATGAATTAAAAATCAAACAAATTTCCCTGTGAGGTGCTCTGTTATGTGTCTATGCTTGAAAAGTTATCTAAACCAGTAAACACTTGTTAAATCCAAAATTCTCTCCGTGTCACAATAAATAATCTTGTTTTTCTCGCTTTTAATTGCTTGAGGGCAAGCAACAACTAAGTGTGGAGGGATTTGATAACGCCTGAATTATACATGTTTTTGGCGGCGTTATTTATATATATTTTATCATTTCTTGTGAGCTTTCGATACTTAATAGCATGAATTATATGCAGGTTCACTTGGAATCATCCCGAGCTAAAAAGAAATAAAGTTCAAGTGTTTACAGTTATTGGAAAGCACGTTAGAAGAAAAGAAAGGACCAAAGATGAAAAAGACCCAAGTACGCCGCACTTACCCTTTGTGCGCCGCACTTCCCATCGAGTCCAAGAATTAAAAACAATTAAATGAATACTGCATTTAATCACCAAGTAAGCCATACAATATTTCTTGTGCGCCATACTTCCTATCAGAACTACGAAGAAGAATTAAATGGAATTAAATACACCTCGCATTTACACCCTAAGTGTGCCGCACAAATAACTTTGTGCGCCGCACTTTGACCCAAAACCAGCCTATAAATAGAGACAAATCCAAAATCATATCTTCAATTCACTCAACACTCCTTCAATCATATTCCATTATAATAAATCAAACTCAATCATTTCATCATCATTCCCAAACCTCTCATCCATAAACACCACAAACACTTAAAGATTGAAGATCAAACAACAAAGAACGAAGAAGAACATCATAATATTTAGTAGAATAAAGGTTTTACTATGATTTTATACTTGTTACAGTAAGAATTTTAATCCATATTCTTACCCGGATATAGTATGATTCTTGTTTATCTATTTGCTTTTGTTATGAACTTCATATCCATAAGAGGCTAAATCTCTCATGACTACTCGGTGAAAATAATATAATGAATAAGCGTTTGGTATAATTACGATCTTATTTATCTTAAGCTTACGTTAAAATCCTATCGTATCTAATCTTACCAACTTTGATTATATACTCACACCGGTATAGGTCCCATTGTAAACTATATAGTTTTAAAGATTTGTCTTTGATCTTTATCGTCTGTGATGAGAAATCCACTTATGTTATTTGATAAACAAAAATAGATTTGATATAATAGTAACTGGATTATTTGAGTGACACATTTGATCAAGTTAACTAAACATAAGTCTTAAGTTAAACAGGTGAATTTATGAAAACATTTTCTGACGAGAAAACACGTTTTATAAATTCAAGTCTTAAGTTTGAGATCGTAACCATTACCATTGCTTATGAATTATATGAAATTATCCGAGTAGTCATCTTTCTCATTATTGAATTTAGTCCAGTTTATTTTATTTCTATTAAAGTTTATTTTTCAGCTGATTATTCGACACTACGCAAATCCATGTGGATGACCTGGTCTTACCTAAAAAGATTGTACTACATACGTGGGTTATACTTTTACCCATGCGTTTCTATCTAATATCCAATAATCTCAGTCTTATAAATTTAAAGCTTTTGAAACACATCAGATAGATATATGAATGGCTCGCTAGGGAAAGTCTAATGTCTGTCTTAGTAGGTCTTTCGTCGGTTAGCCTCTTATAGATGGAAAGAGGCATGACGTTTATGTCGGATCCTTGGTCGACTAGGGCATCCATGTGTTTTAGACCTCTTATGTTACATGGTATTTCAAAATCCCCCCTATATCCTCTTTTTTCATTATCTTTTTCTTGAGGATTGCATCATGTATGGGTCCTTTAGGTAATAGATTATAAGTCTTATGTTTCATTTTACCTACTTGGGTTGCTGACAGGGAGTGATTAAATCTTTGATTTTCACTAAGGCCTTCCACTAATTTCTTATTAAGTTTATGCTTCAGGTAATATCCTACAGGCTGAGATCTGGGTGCCTCCACTGATTCTTCTTCTTCAATTTGTGTGAGCTTTTTCTCAGTAATTTTGAACGATTCATTTTCAATCCCATTTTCAGCTTCATTCTCCTTTTCGACTTCCTTTAATGGCACCACCGCATCTGATTTATCAAGCTTTTTAATGCTATCACCGGACATCGCGTTGTCTTTGGCACTCTTTTTTCCTCCCCTATGATAAGAGAGATTTAATTAACATTTTTGGTAACGGGTGCCTAGCGTCTTCTCTAATTAATACCTTTTCTGGAGTTCTACTGGCTGTGAGTTCCTTAAGAAGTCTGAACATCTCTGTCATCTTATCGTTGATCTCCTCCCACTGTTTGAAGATGGCATTTTTAAACCTCTCCATCCTTTCGGTGTGTGCTGCCATGTAGTCTCGTACTCAAGCTTCAAAATTGGTTCCTAGTACTAGGGGCTGAGGGTTTAGATGGATGCGTTCACGAAAAGTGAAAGAATTCTGCCTTGGTGGCTCATTGAGGTTTTGCGGGTGGGAGTTTGAGGTAAATGCTTCTGTATATGCTTGGGGGACGTGTGTTGAGCTTGCTCTAGGCGCTGGTTGTGGTCCTTTTAGCAAGAAATTAATATGTTCTTCAAGCTCAAGAAGTCTTCGGTCAGGCATTTTTAGGATGTTTTGAGATGTAGCGATAGCCTTGACCGGTTTGACGAAGTCTTTTGAACCATTCCAGCCCTCATGGTCATTGAGAGCGAGGTTCTTAACGACTTCCCAAGATTCATCGGCGTTCTTGTCATGGAGTTTTCCACCATCGGCGCGGTCAATCTTGCACTTAAGATGAAAAGGGACATGTTCAGAAAAAATTTTAATTTTAAGCCAACGATCAATGCCGTGGTGAGGGAATTTTTAGAGTAACTACTTAAAACAAGTCCATGCTTTAGAAAGAGACTCTCCTTGAAATTGTTGGAACATCAGGATGTCATTGCGGAGTTTTGCCGTCCTTCCCGGTGGAAATAATTAAGCAAGGAAACGAGTAGTAAGATCCTCCCATGGGGAGATGGGTCCTGTTGGAAGACGTTCAAGCGAGTTGCTAGCTTGATCGTGAAGGGAAAATTGAAATAAATGCATGTGCATTCTTTCCTTATTTGCAACATCAAGGTCAAGTGAGTCCACTAGTATTAAAAAATCCTAAAGATGTTTATTTGGATCCTCGGACCAAAGTTTGTGGAAAGAGAATATGTTTTGCACTAGCCAGATGGTGTCGTATCGCAGAGTGATAACGTCTTAATTATACATGTTTTTAGCGGCGTTATTTGTATATATTTCATCATTTCTCATGAACTTTTGATACTTAATCACATGAAATATGTGCAGCTTCACTTGAAGACGGTATAAGCTTAAAGTATTCAAATTACAAGTGTTTATACTCACCGGAAGGGAAATTAGAAGTAAAGAAATAATAAATCAAGAAATTGAAGAAAGTGTGCCACACAATCCTATGTGTGCGCCACACTTACCATCAAATTAAACAAAGACAGTTAATACGCTCAAGTGCGCCGGTTTTCCTAGAATGTGCGTCGCACTTCTCTTCAGCATTAATGATATTTCCACCGACTTAGGCTAAGTACGCCGCACATTTTAGAATGTGCGCCGCACTTTTGCTCTCACCCAGCCTATAAATAGAGATAAAAATCAAGCCATTTTCATCATTCCTCATCAAATCAATCATTCACCAACATCATACACACATCAAGTATTCTCTCCTACTTTCCTTGGTGTTGGGCCAAAATCAAGCAAGAAGCCACTCCAAGAAGATGGTTTTATAAGTGGTAGCACATAATGGTTGAAATAAAGATTCAATAATTGTAACCGGGTACTAGTGATCCATTCCAAATCTTGTATGTATCCCAATTCTCCCTTTATCCTTGTTATTATGAACTCCGTAGCCATAAGAGGCTAAATCTCTCATGACTACTCGGTGATGTTAATATAATAAATAAGTATTTGGTATTATTACGATCTTGTTAATCTTAAGCTTGTGTTGAAATCTTATCATGTCTTATCTTGTTAACTTTGTTCAACAACTTTGATTATATAAATATAACGGTATAGGTCAAAACACATGTTGTGTGCTATATTGTTTTAAAGATTTGTCAATGGTCTTTATCGTTTGGTTGGAGAAATCCGCTTACCTTATTTGATAAATAGAAAAGATTTGATATAATATTAACTTGATTATTTGCGTGACACATCTGATTAAGTTAACTAATGTAAGTCTTAAGTTAAAACAAGTTGATTTGTGAAAACGTTTTTTGACAAAAAAACCTTTTTATAAGTTAAGTCCTAAAATCAAAGATCGTGATCATTACCATTGCTTAGGCATTATATGAAACTATCTGAGTAGTCATACTCCTTTATTATTGAACTTATCACCAGTCATATCTCATCTGAAAAAGTCATTAAGATTTGTCTTAAAACTCACGATTATACGAACATAATTAAATCCCTGTGGATGACCTGGTCTTACCTGAAACATTGTACTACATACGTGGGTTATACTTTACCCGTGTGTTTCCATTTAATAATCGGTAATTATAGTCTTATAAATTTAAAGCTTTTGAAACACATCAAAGTTTTTGGCGCCGTTGCCAGGGATTTTAAACTGTTCCATAATCATATCTTGTTATCTTTTAAAACAAAATTAATCACTTAATCACTCTTTCCTCCTAAAAATCAATCTGCTTGAGTGTTGTAACTCTCGTTGTGGAAAGTACGCTGCACTTTCTGCAGTCAAACATTTTTTTCTTAAAAACGTTCTTTAAAACATCCAACAGTTTACCTTGAATGCATACACGTGCTTCCATCTCCGAACTTGTTGAACCATTATTTGAACCTGAACGAACCCTGAATCGTAGACTTCGTTGACAAAACAGGAGAGTCCTATTCGAACGAAGGGACGAATGACCAACACAACCAAGAATTATCTACCTACCCATTCTTGACATCAACTATTTCTGTCACTTTCTTGATATTCATGAAAATTACAACCCAATAGATGATGAACCCATGTGGGCCGCCGACTGTGTTGTCACTCCGACTCCTGGTTCCGTAATCACCATTCCTGAAACCGCAAACGAATTCGCCATTAAAGGTAACCACTTAACTCTCATCAAAGGAAACCAACTTGATGGTAGAATTAAAAGTGATCCGCATAAACACATTCATGAATTTCTCGGAATGCGTGATATGTTTAAATATAGAGACACCAAAAATGAAGTCGTCCGCCTAATGATGTTTCCCCTATCACTCATGGGTGAAGCAAAAATCTAGCTTGACAAACTCAACGAAGGAACCATGAAAATGTGGGATGAACTTCAAACCACCTTTATAAGCCGATTCTTTCCCTTAGCTCCTTTCGATCGACTCCTAGGAGAAATCTAAGCCTTTTCCCAACATAAAAATGAAACCTTAACCCATGCTTGGCTCCTTATGAAAGAAATTCTCAAAAATTGCCATGGTCACAATCTATCCAAAGGCAATATCATAAAAAAAATTTATCACGGCCTCAACGAAATAACCCAAGAAGCTCTTAATTCCATAGTTGGTGGTATTTTCCTCCATAGAACACCAAACCAAGCTTATCAACTCCTCCAAGACAAAGTCTTACTCAAGCTCGATTGGGCTAAAAATTAAAAAACAAAATCTTCTCTAAAGAAAACTATTGCTTTCGCCGATAAAGGTAGCAGTAATTCGAATACTGATAAAATTGTGGCACGAATGGATGTCATGACCATGAAAATGGATTCTCAGTACAAAGAAATGCAATTCTGTTCAAATCACTCAATACCTGAATATGATAAAGATGACAAACCCTTGTCTCTTGAAGCAGAAACAAAATTCATGCAAACCTTACGACGTACTTATTTTTACAATGATTTCCGTGACCGTGACACAAATTATGATAATTAGCATTCAAGCGGAAGAAATGATTACAATCGAGACAACTATCAATCTAATTCTGATGATAAACCCGACCTTCAAAGACAATTAAGCGAATTCATAAAAGCTCAACAATCGACCAATTCTTTTGTCAAAGATACATTTATGGATCTTAAAACCAAACACGAAACAACAACTAAAAATCATCAAGCCTCGATCCAAAACCTAGAAGCAAAATTCGATAGATTTGCTGACAAGCAATTTGGTCGAGCTTCTGGATCTCTTCCTAGTAATACTTAATCAAACCTAAAAGGTAGCTCATCTAAACCTTACCAACCACCGCAAGCTTGTAATGAGCATGTAAATGTCGTATTTACACGGAGTGGTAAATCCTAAGACCCACCTATCAACCCAAATGATCAGCTAAATGACTCTAAAACTCCTATCGATTTCAATAGTGAGGATGACGAAGAAGAATCTACACCTTAACCAAAATCTTAAACTTCAAAACCAATCAAAGAAACTCTGATGCCTAAACCATACAAACCAAAAATTCCATATCCTCAACGCCTTCAAAAAGAAAAAATAGAAGCCTAATATGGTAAATTCCTTGATATGATTTGAGTCGTTCGAATCAATGTACCACTTGGCGATGTCTTCGCAGGAATGCTGAATTTTAGAAAATTTCTTAAAGAACTTGTTAGCAATAAGCATAAGCTTGAGCAAATCTCATTCGCTTTCCTAAGCAATGAAAGTTCTGCTATGATTCAAAACAAAGTTCCACCTAAATTCGGAGACCCCAAAAGTTTCCTTATTCCTTGCACTTTTAGCAAAGCCTTCTCATGCAATGATTTAGCCGACCTTGGTGCTAGCATTAGTCTCATGCCATACTCTCTATATGCAAAATTATCTCTCAAAACTCTTAAACCGACTAAAATAAGAGTAAGATTAGCCGACCGATCATTCCAACATCATATTGGAATCGCTGGAAATATACTCGTTGAAGTTGGTAAATTCACCTTTCCTGTGGATTTTGTTATTCTCGAAATGGAAGATGATAGTAAAGTTCCTCTAATCTTTGGAAGACCTTTTCTCTATACTGCCGAGGAAGTAATTTGAGTAAAACAAAAACAACTCAATCTTGGAGTTGGTTTTAAACTTGTGACTTTCTCAATCAATTCTGTGATGAAACACTCTTATTCAAATGATGATACATGTTTTAGCATCGATGCTATCGATGAAATCTTAAAAGAAGATTTTGATGCTCTTCTCGATAAAGGGAGTGAAATCCTTCATTCCATTGAGGGAACTATTCTCGAAGAAAAACTCTTTGCTGAATTCGATGAATTCATGGCTATGGATATCAAAGAAAACTCTGAATCTAAAACTGAGGAAATACCATTCGAAAAATCACCTTTAACACCCAATATAAAATCAAGACATCTCTTGAAGAACCTTCTTCGGATCTTGAACTAAATCTCTTCCTGATCTCCTAGAATATGTATTCTTGGAAGAACCTACTTTTATTCCTATAATCATATCATCTCAGCTTTCTGAGCAAAATAGAAAAAGCTCATCTCTGTTTTAAAAAGACACAAGCAAGCCTTTGCTTGGAAAACAACAGATATTCCTGGAATATGTCTGTCTTTTTGTAAACATAAAATTCAGCTCCTAGAAGACAAAAAGCCAATTGTTCAAAAACAAAGATGATTAAACCCGAACATTTAAGAAGTTGTTAAAAAAGAAATCGTTAAACTCCTCGATACTGGTATTATTTATCCAATCGCCGATAGCCCTTGGGTAAGTCTTATCCACTGTGTACCCAAGAAAGGTGGTATTACAGTAGTCAGAAATGAAAAAGATGAACTTGTCCCAACAAGAACCGTTATGGGTTGGCGAGTATGCATTGATTATCGTAAACTCAATGAAGCAACCACAAAAGACCACTTTCCATTGCCATTTATGGACCAAATGTTAGAAAGACTCACAGGAAATAAATATTTATGTTTCCTCGATGGTTTTTCTAGATATTTCCAAATACCAATTGATCCTATATCTCAAGAAAAAACAACATTCACGTGCCCTTTCGGAACATACGCTTACCGGAAAATACCTTTCAGTTTGTGTAATCTCCAGCTACTTTTTAATGGTGCATGTTGGCTATCTTTCACGTATTATCAAAGAATCCATGAAAGTATTCATGGACGATTTCTCCGTCTTTGGAAACTCCTTCAATAACTGTCTAAATAACCTCGATAAAATGCTTCAACTTTGCAAGGACGCAAATCTTGTCCTTAACTAGGAAAAATGTTACTTTATGGTAAAAGAATGAATTGTGCTTGGACACAAATTATCCGGTGTAGGCCTTAAATTTGACAAAGCTAAAATCAGTGTAATCTCTAAGCTTCTACCCCCTACTAATGTCAAAGGCATTAGAAGTTTACTGGGACATGCCGGTTTCTACCGACGTTTCATTAAAGACTCCTTGAAAATTGTTCGTCCTTTAACAAAGTTCCTTGAAAAAAATACTCTATTCAAATTCAATGATGAATGTCACAAAGCATTCAAGTCATTAAAAGAAAAACTCACATGTACTCCTGTGATCGTGAGCCTAAATTGGAACCTTCTATTTGAGCTTATGTGTGATGCAAGTGAATTCATAGTTGGAGCAGTCTTAGGACAAAAAGATGATAAACACTTTCACCCCATCTATTTTGCAAGCAAAACTCGTAATACAGCTCAACAAAAATATACGGTTACTAAAAAAGAACTAATAGCTGTAGTATTTGCAATTGAAAATTTCTGACCCTATCTGATATTATCCAAAACAATTATCTATACCGATCAATCAGCTTTAAGACACCTATTCAAAAAGCAAGATGCTAAACCGCGTCTTATACATTGGATTCTGCTATTACAAGAATTTGATATCAAAATAAAAGATAAAAAAGGTACAAAAAATGTTTCGCCGACTAAGTATCTCGGATTGATAATGATGAGACAAGTGACGACAAGTGATGTTGACAATAACTTTCATGGCAAAACTCTTATGGAAATAACCACCAGAGACATACCATGGTTCACAGACTTTGCAAACTATTTGGTAGGTGATATTATACCTAAGGGGATGATGTACCAACAAAAAAATAATTTCTTCTCGGACCTCAAAAACTACTTCTGGGAAGATCCCTATCTTTTCAAAGTATGTTCAGATGGTATGATCAGACGCTGTGTCTCATGACCAAAAACTCATACCATTCTTGATCAATGACACCACGGACCTACTGGTGGACATTACGGACCAAATGCCACAGCTAAAAAAGTCTTAGACTCGGGCTTTTACTGGCCGACGATCATCAAAGAAGCTCATACTCAATTACGAAGCATGTCAAAAAAACTAGGAATATATCCAAACGTGATGAAATGCCCTTAAACAGCATTCAAGTATCTAAAGTTTTTGACATCTGAGGTATCGAATTTATGCGACCATTCTCAAAATCATATAAATTCGAATACATCTTAGTCGTTGTCAACTATGTTTCCAAATGGGCCGAAGCTCAAGCTTTACCTACGAACGATGCCAGAGTTGTTATTTCATTCCTGAAAAACTCTTCTACCATTTCGGAATGCCCAAAGCCCTCATAAGCGGCCGAGGTACTCATTTCTGAAATAAAATTATGGAAAAAACCATGAAAAGATATGGAGTTACCCACCATTTCTCTACTTTGTATCATCCTCAAATGAGCGGACAAGTCAAAAATACTAACAGAGCCTTTAAAAGAATCCTTGAAAAAAAGTTAAAGATAATCTAGTTGTTTGGTCAAGAAAACTCGACGATGTTCTATGGACTTTTAGAACAGCTTACAAAACACCAACCGGAACCACACCATACAGACTCTTATATGGTAAAAACTGTCATTTATCGTTCAAAATCAAACACCATGCATATTGGGCACTGAAGAACTGTAATCCTGATCTCATCGTCGCTGGTAAGAAAAAAATGTTTCAATTACATGAGTTAGATCAATTACGACATCAAGCATATGAAAACTCTCGTCTATACGAGGCAAGAACCAATGTCTGGCATGAAAGAAAACTCAAAGTAAGAAAAGAGTTCAAAAATGGAAACAAAGTGCTATTATTCCACTCTAAGTACAAATTTAAATAGCCAAAACTCAGATCTCGATGGCTTGGACCATATGTGGTAAAACATCAATATCCATCTGGATATGTTAAACTATATGGAAAAGAGACGTTCATTGTTAATGGCCATTGACTCAAACTATATCACGAAGAAGAACATGACCAAATGGAAGAAATCACTCCCTTCTATCACAAAAACTAAACCTCTGAAGTAAGAGTCTAGCTAATGACTCTTAAAAATTAAGCGCTTCTCGAGTGGCAACCCGTGTTTTATCTATGTTCCACTCAAGTGTCGAGGATTCCCTCCTCCTTTCTTATCTCTTTAAAAATACCAAAAATATTTTTCTTTTTGTACATTTTGTTTGTTTAATTTTGCAGGTAATATATCATAAAACAGAAAAGTATGGCGTTCTGCTCAAAGACAAGCTCACAGCTATATCATATTATGCCTTGGGAAGTATCATTTTCCCTTAGTTTTCCTTATTGTATCTTTATCAGTTCTCACATTGAGGGCAATGTTCAACTTAAGTGTGGAGGAGACCCAAATAGGAAAAATAAAAATATATCATTTCTCTCCATGTTTGCCCTACAATCTTGCCAACATTTCAACTGATATTTTAAAAATAAAAATTAATATATGCTTTTCTTCCAAAATCTAAAAAAATGTATATACTTAATAAGGAAAATCCTACTCGGATTGACATCATAACTAGCACAAATTTAGTCCACTAAACTGTGAGGTAAATTCTAGCCTTTGATGCATATTTCTTGCACATTTTATGAGAGTGCCGATAATTTAGTAGCTTTAGAACTTGTGCTTGATCATCATTTACTAGACCGCAGTGAGGTTAATTTATAGGCAATATCGTATGATGAGAGGTCAAATAAATCCCCAAGTATTCCATTATCCGTAGCACTCGCTTTCAGTGCTAAAATACCCCGAGTATCTCAAGATCTATGTGCTCAATATCTCAGATCTGTGTCAGCCTTAAGTTATTGAAGTTTTGGTATAAAAAATTCAAGAAAAAGTTATGAAGTTGTTAAAAGGATCTTGCTTAGCACATGAAATTATGTATCATTCTCACCCACACCATTATCACATTTTACCTCTTTGAGATTTTGTCTAGGTGTTCACGCAGCAACGAGCATGTTTATGTATATTGTACAAGCCTATGGTAGCTATCTAGATTATGACTGTGAAAATTGAGTGACTTCACAAATGTAAACCTTATTTGAGTGACTTGAGTGAATTAAAAAATAAACACATTCTCTATGTGAGGTGCAGAGTGATATGTCTATGCCTGAAACGTTATAAAACCAGTAAACTCTTATATAAAAATAATTTCTCCACGTCCACGATAAATGAATCTTGTTTTATCGCTTTGATTGCTTGAGGGCAAGCAATAGCTAAGTGTGGAGGAATTTGATAACGCCTTAATTATACATGTTTTCAGCGATGTTATTTGTATATATTTCATCATTTCTCATGAACATTTGATACTTGATCACATAAAATATGTGCAGGTTCACTTGAAGATGGTACGAGCTTAAAGTATTCAAATTATACTCACCGGAAGGGAAATTAGAAGAAAAGAACTAATAAATCAAGAAATTGAAGAAAGTTCGCCGCACAATCTTATGTGTGCGTCGCACTTACCATCGAATTAAATAAAGATAGTTAATACACTCAAGTGTGATGATTTTCCCAAAATGTCTGCCGCACTTCTCTTCAGTATTAATGATATTTCCACCGACTTAGGCTAAGTATGCCGCATATTTTAGAATGTACGCCGCACTTTTGCTCTTACCCAGCCTATAAATAGAGACGAAAATCAAGCCATTTTCATCATTCCTCATCAAATCAATCATTCACCAATCTTACACACACATCAAGTATTCTCTCCTACTTTCATTGGTGTTGGGCCAAAATCAAGCAAGAAGCCACTCCAAGAAAACGGTTTTATAAGTATTAGTACATAAGGGTTTAAATAAGGATTCAATATTTGTAATCGGGTACTAGTGATCCATTCCGAATATCGTATGTATCCCAATTCTCCCTTTTATCCTTGTTATTATGAACTCCATATCCATGAGAGGCTAAATCTCTCATGACTACTCGGTGATGTTAATATAATAAATAAGTATTTGGTATTATTATGATCTTGTTAATCTTAAGCTTGTGTTGAAATCTTATCATGTCTTATCTTGTTAACTTTGTTCATCAACTTTGATTATATAAACATAACGGTATAGGTCGAAACACCTATTGTGTGCTATATTGTTTTAAAGATTTGTCTATGGTCTTTATCGTTTGGTTGGAGAAATCCGCTTACCTTATTTGATAAACAGAAAAGATTTGATAACTTGATTATTTGCGTGACACATCTGATTAAGTTAACTAATATAAGTCTTAAGTTAAAACAAGTTGATTTGTGAAAACGTGTTTTGACGAAAAAAACCTTTTATAAGTTAAGTCCTAAAATCAAAGATCGTGATCATTACCATTGCTTAGGAATTATATGCAACTATCCGACTAGTCATACTCCTTTATTATTGAA
>BQNB010176978.1:0-13010 GCA_026074375.1 Tanacetum coccineum
AAAGTAGAGAGAGGGTGAGATGAACATAAAAAAGAAATATTAGATTAGAAGAGAAAAGATAAAAATACAACTGAACATCTACCACCCCTCATGGAGAGCCATGGGGGGTATTTATACTAAAAGAAAAAGCAAACTATTCCTAGTTTACATAAATGACCCCTGCGTGACACGCAGTGTCCAAGACTAGTCCAATTCACGTGTAAGACTTCAGCTTCACTAAAAAGTAAGGCTAACAGAGATCATGGGGATACGGCCTTCCTTTAGAATTATGCCAGTCCAATTGATCATTGGTAGCTTTGAAGACTTCTTCCAAGTGGTACTCCAATTCCACTACACTCTTGCACGTGCCTTTCATGAGATCATAGGTTGGGCCGGTCAATACATCTTGAGTCATATTTTCAATCTTGAGCCGGTTCATTATGAAGGCAGAGAAATCGATGAGAGTAGCCAGAAACTCATTAAACAAAGATTGAGTGCCTAAAGCTTGAGCCAACTGAGTTATCCATGGTTCAGGAGGATGGTTGTCAACAATCTTTGTTGTGTGCCATTCACGATCAGGAGTTGGAGAGCTTGATGGTTTCCACTGTCGTTCATCAACATCGTGTCTCTTATACAGGAGCTACATCATAATTTCCTGTATTGAACTCTTGATGTGGTTGATCTTCCAAATCATCAAACTTTTTGACCATGCTCCTCTACATGAGTAGACTTGCCTGAAGATTTTGGTTGAGATTTGGATGCACCTTTGGAAGAATTTGTTGTTGGAGTATGCTCGTGTCATAATAACTAATTATATGGCTAGACACATGTGAGCCTATGGGGTCACACACATATACACTGAGGTGCCATTTTATATATTGTGTTTATTGTATTTACGGTATATAAATAATCCACGTAACTCGGGATCACTATTGGGCTTCTAATAATTAAGTATAGTACTTATTTTATTGGACTTAAAAATCAAATGGGAGGCCCATTTGAGCCCATATAAGGGGCCGGCCTATAGAGGAGGTCAAAGAGGGGATGAGATCAAATCTTTGGGAAATAAATATGGGATATCTTTTAATAAATTTGATTACAAATTTACCTAATATTTCTCCCCTCATCTCCCTTATAAAAACATGGTACATATACACTCTTTCTTAAGGGTTTTATGTGTTCTTGTTTTCTATCACTTTGTATCTAGTTTATTCAAGGTGAATTCCAAATTTACTGGGTTAAGACTAACATCGATTTGGTATACAAGGAAGTGTAGTGTGGATAAATCATAGAGGTGATCTCCATTGATCACTTGGTTTCATTTGGTGTTTCGTGTTGGGGGTGAAGGTCACCGGTTGATTCAACCGATCACGCTACAAAGGTATTAATCTTTTCTTGTTTTAACTTTGATTGATCATATGACTCTATGGATCCGTTGATAGGTGCTTGTACCGCTGCATTTAATGTTTGTTTATATGATAATATTTTAATTCAGCACCTATAGTGGTATCACGAGCCATCATATGATGTCATATGATCATCTTGTATGCGTAAAAATGGCTAAAAACGCGTGTTTTTAATGGAATCAAAAGGATAATTTTAAAACAGCCTTTAAGGCTTATTTTTTGAAATTAATTCGACCCATATAGGGTCTTATGATCTGGTATTTTTGATCCCATAGCCATTTGTTATGCATACTTTAATTGGTTTTGTTATCGGGTACGTGTAAAAGGGCCTAAATCGCGCGTTTTGGAACGATTCTTGAATCGGTTTTAAATCAGCCCCTTGGGCATTAATTTCTGAATTAATATGGTTGTTATAAGGTCTTTAATACAGTACTAAGTGATCCTTAAGCCATTGGTTACACGTACCAATCGGGGTTTTAATTCTAGTTAATTTATTTCTTCGATTCGTTGGCTAAACAATTTATTTCTTGTTAATCATTTTGTTTCCATGGCAAATACATGCATGTTTGGCCATGGACTTAGCCAACACCTTGTTAATACATGATATTATGGTATTATTATGTTGTGTATGCAAAGCCGATGAAAACCATGACCACTTGTGACTTGTTTCGCTTGATATTGCATTTAATTTGAAATGTGTCCAGGGGCGTTACTTCATAATACAACAGCACAAGATACAAGAGAACGACCTCTAAATGTGTCGTTTGAAAAGTAATCTCGTTGATTTCCTTGAAATTGAACTTGATATAACATTTGTCCCATAATTGCATCACAATGAAAAGCTTAAAACACCCAACGAGATTTGATCATTTGTATGTATGTAGTAATCCATGAATGAAATCTTGTCAAATTTAGACTCCAATGCACATCAAATAATCCAAGCATCTATTCACTTGAGAAAAACATGCTTAAAACAGTGTCACATAAAGTTGTGAGTTCTTAGATTTGTTTAAGTAATATGTTTGAAACAAGGTTCTGTAAAGATGTGTATGGCCATTTAGAATCCTAAATATCCTTCCAAACTGTTGTATGATTTTTTGAAATAATAGTTGTAAAGTATGCATGACCATTTCACATCCCAAATAGTCACAATTTATACGTATGATCGTCTGTACCGCAATTGTTCAAAGCTCAGTAAATATTTCATGTGTGTATAAATAAATGATTACAGTTACTCTAAGTACATGAAACCGACCGCACTATGTACCCATCGTAGGGTCCCTCCAAGAAACACTCCGGGGGAATAATGAAACCCAAATTTTACCCATCACAGGTAGTCCCTCCAAAGAAAAACACGGGCAGAGAAATGAATATGAACCCCCGCAGGTGTCACCTCCAAGAACACCAGGCGAGTAAATGATTATGTGCCCCTCGCAGGGTGTCCCCTCAAGAACACGTAGCAGTGATGGAATATGTGCCCCTCGCAAGGTGTCCCTCCAAGAAACACCCAGAAGTAATGAATATGTGGCCCATCGAAGGTGTCCCTTCAAGAACAACATAGGCTTTTACTTGTAGTTTATCAGTTACAATCCGCTTAAGCTTATGTAATCATTTCAAAAGTATAAGTATGTATTTGTGCACAATATGAAGTCAAATATGTTCCCCTAGCGAAAATTCTATGTAAATGAGTATGAAACCATTGTAAACGATTCATGTAACAAGCATTAGTCAATTCCTTGTGAATGAAATTGCAAAAAGCATGTTCTCACTAAAAATGTATGTAAAACCCAGATTAAAATACATGGGCTATAAACTCTCAGTCGTTTGTTGGAGAACTCGATTGCAAAACTGCACATATTAAGCACAAACACAAACAGGAAAACAGAATGGCTCGTTCAAGAAGTATGCGATTTTATCTTACGGATAAGACCCACTTAGCCTAGGATAATGTATTTGGGTTTTCCCCAATAAATGGTTACGCCAACGCGACAGTTGTTAAAGATTTAGTTCCATGTTGTAATTGTTGGTTGGTTGGTTAAATAAAATAATCGGAAGTAAAAAAACGCAAAGAGTAATTTATTCCGTTCTATATTTACGTCCATGAAATTAAACATGTATTATATTCATGACATGTGGATTTATAGAATTAACGACAAAACAATACACAAGATGAATATGAAGTATATAATAATTTGCAGAGTATATACATAAGAACGTGGGGAAATATTTAAAACCACAGAATTCGACACGGGTTCAGAATATCACAATTAATTAATAAAGGTTCTTGCATAAAAATGACGCACGTTTTAATGTTCACGAATTATGTAAACTTGTTTTTAAAGCTTTTACATAAAGTTATGATTATATTACTTCATTCTTTTATCAGAATTTCTAAAATATCGAAATTTATAGTGAAAATTACTATGTATCAGTAATTTTTGAAGAATGGACCTGCTTCGTTTATATGTACGTCTCTACATATTTATCAATAACTCTATGTTTTCCCCTTTTTAAATCAATCTATGATGAATTACACGGTATTTCTATTATATATTTTATATAAACGAAATTGAATAATTAATACCTTTATTTTACCATTTGTCAAACCCCAGACGGGGCCTGGACGGAAACAACGTGTCCCGGACGGGTGACTGAGTGATCATCACAAGTACAAAGCATAAAGAATACGACTCTAAGGGTACGTTTTGAAAATAAACACCGTTGCATAGATTGAAAAATATTAATAATAGTTTTCATTCAATACAATTTAAATGATTTAAAGTTTAGAATGCGGCAAGTTAAATCAGTTCAACTACGGTATTAAAACATAGAATAAATCTTTGGTAAACCGGTCAGGCATATCGGACTCCACATAATGTCAATCAACAGCATCCATGCTAAGCACCTGAGAAAAAATGCTTATAAAACGTCACTTAAAGTTGGTGTATTCATAGGTTTAGTTCAACGGTTATTATAGTGGGACCACAAGTTATAACCTGTATGCGCAGTGTATAACAAATAAAAACTTCACAAAAAATCTTTACGTTGCACTAAGCCTCATGTCACGTACGCTTAATTAAGTTTATAGCCAGTACATTCATGCTAGGTGTGAAACAGCCCTCGAGGTATCTGACCGAAGACTACCTTACTTAAGTTCGACATGGTATTATCCGTTTATCGGGGCACCCTGTGGGTATTGAGCAGCTACTCACCGGATAGGGATAATTAATTCCAATTGATTATATTTATAACACTCGCGCTCCCTCGACCGGTCCTCCAGTCAAGAGATTGACGGTTCATGATAAGTGGGGCCAGAGTATGTGGTCTAAACGCTACTTAGGCAAAACAGTATACAGAGAGAAAATCTCACGCAAAGTACTTGTGGTCCAGTTTTACAACAAGCATGTTTCTCACCCCAAGTTTATAAAAACATTTTTTGAAAAAGTGAGTAAAAGAGTGGGCTATGAACTCACCTTGATGATAAGGTAAAGAGTATACGTCAAAGTTTGGTACTTGGAATGAACGGCGGTACACGGGGTATGACTAAAGCAAATATGGGTTTCGATTTAGACTCGGGCATGGTTATCGTACTATATTGATGCATGCACGTTCATTGTCATTTTTAGCAACATTGTAATATGATTTAAAAACGTTAGTGTTTGAGTTTTACGAAACGTACATTTCATTATTATATTACTTTAGAAGTTATTATTTTTGTTATGATTCAATAAATAAGTAAACTTGTTAATTTATCATTTATATTTCCAAAACAGTTAGGTAATTTAATCGAAGTAGTTATTGTTTATGTTATTTCCATTATAGTTTCTAAGTATAAAGATTTTTACAAAATTTCGGCATGACCCGTTCGTGTTTACACGTTTTCCAAAGTCGTAGACTTTAATTTAATACCACTTTCAAACCACTTTCCATATTTACAATTTACTCGTCATCACATCCATTATTAATTGTAACGTTTGACGTCTAAAAATAATTAAATGTAAAACATCTAAATCGTACACTATTAAATAAGTCACTCACGAACTTATCCAATAAACTACACCGTAGCTTTTATGCTTTGGCGTTTTGCATATATGTTGGGCTTTGGCCCGATACGAAAAGTAGTTTTACTTTCCATTAATTCGATAGCAAACATTGAGTTAGTAATAAATACGTGGACCAGATAGCTATCAATAAGCTCACAATAAGTCAAGTATTATAAGCATACCTTATGTGCTCAAGAATGACTCATGGTGTTGGGTCTTGTATTGTGGGACGTTAGCTTTAAGTTTTAATATACTTTATTCGAGCTTATTTTATTGAGCCGATTAAGTTTATATTTGTCCTTTCACAAAAAAAGCTAGAAAATAAGCTAACCAAAATATATGTTCGAAACAAATTTAAGCTAAACAATAAATCTTTCTTATTTCTAGTTGCTGCCCGATAATATATATACAAAGCCCTAATAAGCTCAAAATAATTAAATAAGCTTTCCACAAGCTTGTTAAACATAAGTCAAACAAAATGAACTATAGCATATCATTTTTATTACACGAAAATAACCACGATCACAAAACTAACATTTCCTTATATTTATTTATGTATGGTTCGAAATTTATGAACACCCTTTTAGGGTTTATGTAGTTTTTAAACCTTTGTTTTTACAAAATAAATTGTACAACTAGTATGTATGCATCATGAGAAGTATAAAAGTACAAGTTGTTTAAGAATTTGAAGACTTACAAAAACTAGAAGATTTGGATGATGAACAAAGATTTATAACAACCCAAATGTTGTTTAACAAATACCCGGATGATACAAATGATCAAACCTTCAATAAATCTTCAAGTGTTTTTGATCAAAGATGAAAAATATATGGATTTGTATGTATGTTGTGTTTTTCGTGGGTTTTGGGATGAACAAGAGAGAAAGAGAAGCTCAAATGTAAAGTGTGTGAGTTATGAATGAACAAATGGAAGTAACCAAGTTATATAAATCACAAGTTTACTTCACACACTCAAGGTGTGTGTGTGTGTACCGAATATAGAGACAAGAGTGGGATGGGGGGACCAAAATGATCCACCAATGAGAAAATAACTAGCACATGCCATGTGATTAAGCTTGTCTTATGCAAATTTGAATTCAAAACTTTTATCCACTCAAGCTTTTGTGCTTTGTTGTGCACCGAAAATTGCAAGAGGAGGGGGGGGACCATTTCATTTTTATAATACTTGTTGCTAGTGCTCTCAAAATGATTTAATTTCCAAGTCTGCTTGCTTAAGCTTATAGTTTAGGTACAAAAAACGGATATACGCATGTGTAACGTAAACGCAATAACGGTATCACCAAAAATTATGAAATTTTAAACATTGCTTAAAAACATAAAAACGCGGCTATTGCCAAAATACTACAACGTTTGGTCTCGGTTCGCTCCCGGAGACTATTCTCAGATAACAACGAAACAACTTCCCGGTTATTTTAATCTCGGTTAAGCTAATCGAAAAAACATTTAAAAATTTAAAATTACTACACGGAAAACGCTAACTTGCAGGACGGGAAAATATCGGTGTTGTCACATTCTTTCCCGTTAAAGAAGCTTTGTCCTCAAAGCTTTGGATGCAACCTTGCAGAGGGTGCAGAGTGTGGCGAATTTGTGACGGGTATCTTCTTTTGCATTTGGTTTCAAGCTCCTAGGTGAACTAGGACCTCTCGGATTTCCACCGCACTTTGGACAATCGGAATACGACTCTGCTTCAGATGCTTGACCTCACAATCCATAATCTCGACAGGTTCTTCAATGAAATTCAATTTGTCGTCAACTTGGAATCTCATCCAATGGTATAGCAAGCGGTTCATCAGCCATGCATTTCTTCAATTTTGAGACGTGTTGAAAAATCGTCCTATGAACTCTATTCAACCTCTCTGGAAGTTCTAGACGTGCAAACGGTTCCTACTTTGGCAATGTTGATCTTGTAAGGTCCATATTATCGAGGTTCAGCTTTCCCCGTTTGCCTTAAACGTATTCTCTCTTTCCAAGGAGACACTTCTACAATGACTTATCTCCTACTTGAAAATCAAGAGTTTTTTATGACATCGCATAGATCTTTTGACGAATCACGGGCGGCTTGGATATGGCTCTGATTTTGAACTATTTTCTCGGTTGTCTCGTGGATGATCTCTGGGCAAGTGAGCTGACTGTCTCCAACTTCAGTACCTGCAGATGGGTGATCGACCACTGTCGCCCATACATGTTCAACGGAGCTAGCACTTAATGCTGGCTTTTATGGTAATGTTTGTTATACGAAAATTTACAAAGGTAAGTGTTTTATCCCAAACTTTACCAAAGTCGTAGTACACATGGCACGGAACATATCTTCTAACGTCTTAATTGGTTCCTCTCACTCTGTCCATTCGGTATCTGGATGGTAGGCTGTACTCAGATCCAATCGTAGTACCTAATGCTTTATGTTACGAGATTCCAAAAATGTGAAGTAAATTTTCCATCGCGATCAGAGATGATCGAAACCGGCACTCCATGCTTTGAGACTACTTCCTTCAAGTATTGTCTCGTCAATTTTTCTAACGTGTCATCCTCTCTCATAGGCAAGAAATGAGCAGATTTAGTGAGACGATCAACGATTACCCAAATCGTGTCTTGCCCAGCCGCTGTCCTCGGCAGTTTAGTCACAAAGTCCATTGTTATGTTCTCCCATTTCCATTTTGGGATCTCTGGTTGAACTAACAAACCAGATGGTTTCTGATATTCTATCTTAACTTTTGCACACGTTAAACATTTGCTGACATAAGTGGCAATCTCTGCTTTCATGTTAGGCCACCAATATAACTTCTTCAAGTCCTGATACATCTTATCCGATCCAGGGTGGATGGAATACTTTGACTTATGCGACTCATGCATAATCAAGGCCCTCAAATCACCAAAACACGGAATCCAACTTCGATTGTTTAAGCATAACGTTCCCCTCAGCACGACGGTTTCTAACTTGTTATCATGCCAAAGGCAAATCTTCGTTGATGAAGTTCTCTTCCTTTCTGGCTTCCGATTGAGCACTTAAAATCTGTTTAGGGAGGTTTAGCCCTATAGTCATAACCAAGGCTCGAACTCGTAGCGGCTTGCTTCTTTCCTTTCGACTTAGGGCATCAGCCACCACGTTCGCCTTTCCTGGATGATATCGAATCTCACAGTCGTAGTCGCTCAACAATTCTAACCAACGTCTTTGCCTCATATTCAGTTCCTTCTGGTCGAGTATGTGTTGTAAACTCTTATGATCAGTGTAACTTACAACGCACTTTGGTACCGTAACAGTTTATAGGTCTCCACATTTTCAAGGCAAACACTACTGCACCAAGCTCTAGGTCGTGTGTGGTATAGTTCTTCTCGTGAACCTTGAGTTGGCGGGATGCGTAAGCTATGACCTTCTCTCTCTGCATCAAAACCGCGCCCAACCCTTTATGCGAAGCATCGCAATATACCACGAAGTAGTTCTCACTTACCTCTGGGTAAAGCCAAGATTGGTGCAACTACACAATTTTTGCTTCAAATACAACTGGAAATCAAGCTTCTTGCCTTTTCTCCCATTCAAACTTCACGATCTTCTGAGTTATACTTTGTCATAGGTCTAGCTATTTTTGAAAAAGCATTCGATAATGTCTGGTAGTATCAGATAAACCTATGGATTTGACGATCTCTGTAGGGGTTTTGGGCGTTGATGCCAATACTTGATTGCCTCAATCTTCGCGGGGCGATCAACTTTGAATGCTTCTCTATCAATCACTGTGACCAGAAAAATTGTACCTTTTGACAGACAAAATTCACAACTTGAGAACTTGGGTACTATTCTTCTTTTCATAAATTCAAGAAATCAATTTAAGATGTCTCTCTTACTCTTTCTGCTCTTGTAGTAGATCAAAATATCACGTTGATTACAATCACGAATCTATCCAGGTATGGGTTTGCACACCCTTATATCAAGTCCATGAAAATTGCTGGTGCGTTAGTCAAAACCCCAAACGACATTATTGGAACTCGTAGTGTGGCAATAGCGGCGAGTCCTAAATGCTGTCTTTGAAATGTCTTCCTCACGAACTCTGAGTTGATGATAACCAGATCTCAGGTCGATCTTAGAGTAGACTCTTGATCCTTGCAATTGATCAAACAAATCGTCGATTCTCGGAAGTGGGTATCGGTTCTTCACAGTAAGCTTGTTCAGTTCACGATAGTCGATACACATCCGAAAAGAACCATCTTTCTTCTTGACAAACAAAACTGGTGCTCCCCAAGGTGAGGAACTCGGTCTTATAAATCCTTTGTCAGAAAGTTCTTGTAACTGAGCAGACAACTCTTGCATTTCGGCTGGTGCTAATCGATACGGTGCTCGTGCTACAGGTGCAGCACCAGGGACTAAGTCGATTTGAAATTCAACTTGTCGAGTAGGCGGTAACCCAGGCAAATCTTCTGGAAAGACTTCCGGAAATTCCCGTACAATTGGCACATCCTCAAGTCGCTTCTCCTCCGACTTATCCTCAGCCTTCTTGGATGTAACTTGAGCCAGATAAACTTGACATCCTTTCTCAATATACTTTTGGGTCTTCGTGCACGATATGATATTCAACTTACTTCCACCGTCGCAACTATCACCTCGGATTATCAACACCTCATTTCCATAAGGAATACGAACAACCTTCTCGTCACAAACGATCAACGCATGGTATTTCGCCAACCAATCCATACCAATGATGACGTCAAAACTACCAAGCTCTACGGGCATTAGATCTATGTCGAACGGATGACCTAATAGTCCTAACGTGCAACCTCTAAGAACAATATTTGTTTCTGAAATTCTTCCATCGGCAAGTTCTATGGCATAACTAGTTTCTAAAGTGGTTGGTGTAACATCAAGCAAAGCACTAAAGGTAGTTGACACAAAACTTCTATCGGCGCCCGAATCGAATAACATAGAAGCATAACAGTTATTGAGAAGAAACGTACCCGTGACAACGTTGGAATCAGGGTTTGTTCCTCCTCCACCAATGGCGTAAGCTCTCGCCGTAGTTTCGTTACCTCCAGTCTGGTTTCCAGTCTTGTTTCCATTCTTGTTTCTTGTCTGGTTTCCACGGTTCTGATTCCTCAACTTAGGACAATCCTTCCTGAAATGTCCTGGTCTTCTACACTCATAACAAACAATACCCTGTTGATTTCCAACTGGAGCCCTCTGAGTGTTTGGAGCGATAACAGCCTTACAATCCCTAGTCTGATGTTCAACCTTCTTACAGTTTCCACACCTCATAGTATACAACCCTTCATGGTGCAAAATGCACTTATTGCAGTAGGGTAGTGGCCCAGCATATCCTCTTCTTTCGTTGTTCCCAGCCGTATAAGCTCTGGCCACATTCTGCCCACTAGTATTTTGCCTCTTGTACGGCGGTTGCTGTCCACGGTTATCCCTTAGGTTACTCTCCATCCTCCTCTTATTCTTAGCACTCCTTGCAGCATAACCCTGGACCTTCTTGTCCATCAATTGGTTAGCAATGCGTATAGCATCTTGGAGTCTGGATAGATTCGCAGCAATCACATTCCTTTGAATGTTGTCCGGTAAACCTCCAATAAACCTTTCCACTCTGTCTTCTTCATCAGGGACCATTCTAGTACACAACAAAATCAACTCCTGAAACCTTTGAGTGTAAACAGTCAAGTTGTTTCCTTTCATTGACCGATTCCATAATTTAGTCTCTATCTTCTGGATTTCATTCCTTGGACAATACACTTCTGTCATCAACTTCATTAGTTTAACCCAATTCATGGTATATGCAGCCATAACACCAATGGTTCTCTTATGAGAGTTCCACCAGGTTAAAGCACTGTCCTGCAGTATGCAAGTAGCATATTTCACTTGGTACCTCGATGGACAATTACTAATATTGAAAACAGTCTCCATTTTCTCAAACCAGCAGGTCAATCTGAAAACGCCTTCAGTTCCTAAGAAATTATATGGCTTGCACTTCAGGAAGTCTTGGAAAGTACACTCTTGAGCCACTGGCATGAAACCTCCATAATTCATGCCATGGTTTCCATTCCTGTGTCCATTTCCTCCATTTCCGTTTTCTCCGTTTCCTCCATTTCCTCCATTTCTATTTCCTCTGTTCTCGCCTTCTTGTTCATCCCCGTTCTCATTCAGGGGTTCAAGGGTCCTTTCAGCTTCACAAGCCTCCATCACTTCAGCTACTCGGTGGGTAACTAATTCATCAACCTCCTCATGAGTCATAGACGCTCCAGATCGGGTGTTAGGCATCTTCTTACAACATATCAACATAACACTCGATGAGATTTCTAGGAGATGCGAGATCACTAACGGTATTAAATAAAATTTACGGTTACTCACATAGAAAATACATGATCAAAATATATTCACGGAAATCCCATAATGCATGACGCAAGAGCCTAAGTAAATCAAATCATGACATCATATCATAGATAAATATCAATTTCATATCATTGAACATTAGTGATTACATCACAACGTTTCAAAATACAGAAAATAGGATTTCTAACACTATGGTTATCACTAAATGCTACTACTCAATGCTGCAATACTAACGAACATCTCTAAGGACGGTAGCCCATGTGCTTCCGAGCACACGCCTCGAGTCTATCAACTCTCACTCGATCATAAAATCGAAGTCGTCACATCTGCCTCAACTCTCTCTGCATACGTGACATGCCATGCTAGAGTCGATCAACTCTCTGACTCTCAACACTCACGGTGTCTCTAAGCCTCCTGTTATCCCTCTCCAACTCAGCAATCCTCTTAGTCAAAGTAAACACTGCTGACTCAACCCTAATAATCCTATGTCCTTGCTCTCTCTAAACTCCCTCAATAGCCTGTATACGATGGACTGGGATAGCCTGAGTGTGATCATGGAACCTCTGAACCAAATCTCTCAATGTCTCATACGTAACCTCTACTGCTCCCTCCTGAGCAGGCTCAGGAATATCCTCTGGCATCATAGGATGCGTAACCATCTCAACTCTGACCTCAACCGTTCCTCTTACACCTGTCTCTGTCTCATCTCGATCAACAGCCTCAACTACAACTCTAGCATCAATCCCTTTATCCCTAAGAGCATGTGCGTAAGCAATACACTCGTCAATCTCCGCCTGAATCTTTGGATTAATATCCTGCTCTAAATGAAGCTCCTCAAACTAGTCTCTCTAGGATCAACCTCTACATCTGTCGAATAACCAGAATCCCTAACTCTCTTAGGCGATGGTATCAAATCAGCACGGACAGGAGATAAAGCTCCGGATACAAGTGGTAATGCAGGTACAAATGTCATAGGAGACCTACGTCTCTTGCGAGATGGCCCCGCAGAAGTACTCAGTAAATCAGGTGAAGAATGATCTGACAATGAGTGCCCCGATAAAGAATCAGATGAAGCATCTGAATGAAAATCTGATGATACCTCTGATGACGAATCTAAAGAAGAATGATCGGCAGAATGTCTCATAGCAAGATGATGAGTGGGTAACGGTCTAACCCTCTTCCTCGCAGTCATCATATGTACCAGCCCATGAAGATGGTAGCAGTATGGTCGATCATGAGGAATAGGTTA
>BQNB010176981.1:0-13010 GCA_026074375.1 Tanacetum coccineum
TTAGACAAGTTGGCAAGGTTGTACCTGAACAGAATAGTAGCAAGACACGGAATACCTGTTTCAATCATCTGTGATCGTGATGGAAGATTCACATCAAATTTCTAGAAATCATTTTAGAAAGCTTTGGATACAGATATAAGTATGAGCACTACGTATCATCTAGAAACCGACGGCCAGAGCGAGAGGACTATTTAAACTCTCGAGAACATGCTACGTGCGTGCGTGATAGATTTTGGCAAGGGCTGGGTTAAACATTTGCCATTAGCCGAATTTTCGTATAACAATAGTTATCATGCTAGCATAAAGGCCGCACCCTATGAGGCACTTTATGGCCGAAAATGTCGATCACTTGTGTGCTGGGCCGAAGTTGGAGAAGCCCAACTAACTGGTCCGGAATTGATCCAAGAAACAACGAAAAAGATCATCCCGATCAAACAGAGAATTTAAGCTGCTCAGGATCGACAAAAGAGCTACGCTGATTTGAAGCGAAAGCCGATGGAGTTCGAAGTTAGGGATAGGGTTATGCTTTAGGTCTCATCTTGGAAAGGGGTTGTACGATTCGGTAAGCGGGGCAAGCTGAACCCGAGATATGTCAGACCTTTCAAGGTGTTAGCCAAGGTTGGGAAAGTTGCCTACAGGCTGGAACTTCCTCAAGAGTTTAGCAGAGTTCACCACACTTTCCATGTGTCCAATATGAAGAAGTGTTATGCTGATGAACCATTAGTCATGCCGTTAGAAGGAATTCACATTGACGATAAGCTCCAGTTTATGGATGAGCCCGTTGAAATCATGGAACGGGAGATCAAACGATTGAAGCGAAGCTGGATACCATTGGTCAAGGTTCGCTAGAACTCTAGGAGAGGTCATGAGTTCACCTGGGAACGTGAAGATTCATTCAGACAAAAATACCCACAGCTTTTCACAAACCGAGCATCGTCATCCACTACAAGGTCTTAAGCTTTGAGGATAAAGCTCTTTTAACGGTTGGAGACTGTAACATTTCTCAATTTCAGGTCATCTTACAAATCCTATTATTTGTCACTATTTATTTTAGTCCGATACGCGTTTATTTTTAATTTAACTTTTAAGCTAAATCGCGTAGACTAGAAATAAATCATTTAACGTAAACGGTCACCAAATAAATTAAGATTTGCGTCAAACAAGTGTTATATAATTACTAAGAAGATAATTATTAACTTTGCATATTTTATTTTTATTGGTCAGGTAAAAGGCTTACGTTTCGTAATAAAATACATTTAGACACACCCCAGAAATACCTAGACTTACCTAGACTCAAACCAATACCCACTTTTAAACCTTAAACACAAAATTTAATTAATTCTTGCGTTAAATGCCTATGTTGGCCGAATGAGGGGACTAAAGCAACTTGAAAATCTCCTAATGATCCCTAAGTACTTGTACAACCCATGTTTAATTAAAACATGTACAATATGTTCCTAGTTAGCCTATTACCTAATGGTTAACAACCATTTTACTCCCTCTTGTGCCTTGATACCTGCGGCAACATGCATGTATACACTCAAATCCATAAGATTTCCATAATCTTGGTAAATCTTGTACCAAAACCTTGTAATTAAGAATGGTACTAGGTTGTTTTAACAAAACCATGTCTTAATATCTAGAACTCTCAAAAACCACCAACTATGGCATGGTTTGGAGTTGGATTAGGACTTGGAATTCTAACTAGCTCTAAGCCTATAAATATACACTCACACTTGACATAAAATACTTCTTAGAAAACCCTTAGTCACACTAAACTCTCTCAAGCAAGTAAAACAAATCATTCCTCTCATCACAAACCAAAACCCACAGCTAACATCTAAAAGCTAGGGTTTATTTTATTTATCATTTCGATCATTCCTAGCACTCAAGGGTTTATCCTAAGCACGTCTAAGGACACACAAGGGGAATTGCGAGCTTTGAAGCTCAAGTTTAATACACACATGGGTGTATACACGAATCGGATTGCTTGCCTAACTCGTAACAAAGCTTTAGGACCTTTGTAAGTCGTACTAGTCATTTAAATACTCGTGTCTTACTCATATCTTCTTGGCTAGTCAAATGAGTCACGGTTAACTTGTGTGTGACAAGCTAACGTGAACCCATGCATAGTTACGTACATATAAATGCTTGTACATGACTTGTGTGGTGATGAATATGTTAAAACATATAAAAATATGGCTTATTAATGAGCTATGACTTAATGAGTTTCACTTAAACGCATGTAAGGAATAAATAAGCAAACCACACGCACCACAGTAGGCAAATGAGGCCACTGTTAAGCCTAAGATCCACAAATGAGATGCATGTAATTCTAACAAGGTTTGGTTTAAGGCTTAAGAGCCTATTGGTATTTTTCCTGGCTAAGTAAGACTCTATCAAGCCTTAACAAGGCCCAATCTCGGGCCCAATAGCCACGTATAAGCTTTCAGCTTATTGGCTAACTTGCTCAGCTTATAGGCTTATTAAGAGGCTAGAAGAGTTAATGGACCCAAGTATGTTAAACCCACACCTTTTAAACCCTTATCGGGTCCTTAATGGGCCTAATAGGCCCACTGCCGAGGCTTATAGCTTATGGAATAAGCCAATAAGCTAAAACAGCTTAAATAGGCTTAATTAACTTAAATGTATCATAATCCACTTGAAAATCTAGTACAAAGCTAATTGGACCACTAATAAGCTTCACGTGCCTTGTTGGGCCAAACAATACATTATCAAACGTTAACTGGGCTAAACAGCCCGTTAGCTAGGGCCCACAGCTTATTTATAAGCTCACTTGAGCTTATTGAAGGGTCAAGGAACTCATATAGCTCGTTTGACTAATGATACACATGAAGGAAACCAATTGGACCCTTAAAGGGCATGTCAACCTAATACCGTGGCCAAGATAAGTCCATAAGCCACAAATAAGCTTAAACAGCTTATTCGTGAGCTTATGTGACTTATTAAGTTTATTATGGACTTAGAAATTCTAATGGACCCTAATCAAACAAGCCTAAAAACTTAAAATGCTTAACAGCTTCTTAATGGGCCTAAAAGCGCATTGCCGTAGCTTATTTGATTATGGGATAAGCCAATAGTTAGAAGCAACCTAAACAAACCCATAAAAGCTTAATGAGACTAGAAAAATAAGTTGGATCATATATAGAATCCTAATGGACCTCCTAAAACCTTTTGGGTTAAAGTTATTAGGCTCACGAGCCCAATAAGCTTAAATAAGCTAACCCGAGCTTATTTTTCAGCATTAACAGCTCCAATAAGGTTAAATGAGCTTATTGAGAGCTTGTGTGCTTTTTAAATCCTAAATGGACCCATAGAATGCTTAATGGACCTTATCGAGTCCAAAAAGCCCAACAAGCTCGAAATAAGCTCACCGAGCTATTTATAAGTTAAAACAGCTTAAATGGCTTATTTGAACTTAATAAAACGTATTGCCACTTGTTAGAACTTAATAAGGCTTAAAATGTAATTTTTGTAAGTTAAGGGACTAAAGGTGTCAATTCATAAACGAGGGGGTTAAAACTGCCAAAAGCAGATTCTTTAGGTCTAGGGGCTGTTTCTGTCATTTCTGTAACTTAAAGGGTTGTTTAAAAGGTATAAGGACCAGAAGTGTAATTTTGTAACGATTGAAGGACTAAAAGTGTACATATGGAAACTTAAGGGTTTAAAATGTAAATATTATATATTTCATAAACACTGGGACTGATTTAGTAATTATAAAAAACCTAAGGGAATTTTATAAACAAATTAGGTATTTTGACGTGTGATTCATTCGCCAGTACTTATATTCATTTAACTCAAAGGACTATTTACTAAGGTGAGTTCATTGCCCCATGTTTTATAATTATTTAAATGATTTACATCTTTGGGGTGAGAACATGCTTTGTTTTACAAATTGGACGCAAGTGTACATTTTATACTATGATTACGTGTTTGCCTAAGTAGCAATAACCCACTAAGCCCTTTATCATGAATTGTCAATTACTAGATTATGAGCTCGAATGTTATAAATAGATCTATTTGAGATTGACATCCCCGTTTGGGTGAGTAGCGCTCACTATGCCGGGTTTCCGGACAACAAACGTATACCATGTCGGATTTAGGATGTTGCAGGTTAGAACATCATTTACGGGCATTTATTGGCAATTTATTGAATTCATACATGTCGAGCTTCAGTGTCATGAGCTTAGGAAAATGTAATTACTTTTTATGATGTTTGCATCTATTGCTTAATCATACACTTGGAAATGTTGCGGTCCTACTATTGATTTACATAAACCTATGAATTCACCAACTTTATGTTGATATTTTAAGCAGGTTTTCTCATGTCAATAAGGCACGAGGTGCTCAGATACATTGGGGGTCATTCTTTGGAAAGAGTCAGTACTAAAGATTTGGGGGTATTACATCTTGGGAACATATGTTATAAACCGAAATCTTTACTTATATTGTTGAACAATTTAAAGCCATGAGCTTATGTAATGAACAAGCATTTTGTTAATCCAATGTATCTTTTCAAAACGACACATTTAGTGGTCGTTCTCATATCTTGTGCTATTGATCTATGAAGTAACGCCCTTGGATATTCAACATTCCACTGCTACCCAGATTTGGGGGTGTTACATTAAGGTTCTTTGATTAAGATTTCCTATGACTTGATCTAGTGGATGATTCTTGGACTCTTTAATGTTAACTATTTTGTCAACTTCTATCGACTCATCTTCTTCATTATTATTATTTACTACTTTGGTATTCTTTCTAATGGCTTCTTCTTCACTAACATCATCACCAACCAATGGTGATAATTTGGTAGGAGAAAGACTTTCATCGAATGTCACGTTGAGTGATTCTTCGACTTTCATTGTATGTTTATTTAATATTATATATGCTTTACTATTTTGAGAATATCCTAGAAAAACACCTTCGTATGACTTTGTGTCAAACTTGGTTAGATAGTCTTTAGTATTTAAAACGAAGCACTTGCTTCCAAATACTTTGAAATATTCTAAAGAGGATTTCCTATCTCTAAATATTTTATAAGGGATTTTTCCTAGTATTGGTCAAATTAATATTCTATTTAGTATATAAGTTGACGTATCGACGGCATTGCACCAAAACTTTTGTGGAATGGATTGTTCGTTAAGCATAGTCCTAGACATCTCTTGTAAGGTTCTATTCTTTCTTTCTACTACCCTATTTGATTGCGGAGTACGTGGAAGTTCGGACGAAGTTTATGAGGAATGATTGTGCATCACAATAGCTTCGAATTGTACTTCATTATCAAATTCCCCGACACTTGATCCGTTCTAATAGCTATATAGAACTACCTAGTTCGGTTTGGAATTTTTCTACGTAATATTCAAATTTATCAAAAGCTTATTGTCGTTTTTAGAAATCTAATCCATGTATACTTAGAATAATCATCTACTACTACTAAAGTGTATAAATTACCTCCATAGCTTTTAATTGCCGACGGACCAAATAAGTCCATATGTAATAATTCTAAACATCTTTTAGTAGAGACCATATTTTTAGCTTTATGACTTGCATGAGCTTGCTTTCCAATTTTGTAAACATCACAAAAATGTTTATCATATTTTAGCTTAGGTAAGTTTCTAACTAATTCTTTAGATGACAAAGATTGAATTAAACGCATATTTACGTGACCAAGTCTTCTATGCCATAAGGTAGAGTTATCCACTACCTGAAGAGACATAATTTGTCTTGAGACTTATTTTCTAATTTCATTACGTATAAACCATTTTTCCTAATTTTGTTTCCTATGATTTTACCATCTTTAATTATTTTACTTCCTTATTCCGTGAATAAGAGTCGACACTTATTGTCACAAATTTCACCGACACTAAGTAAGTTAAATGCTAAGTTATCTACGTATTCTACAGTAGATATAGTAAGAGAGTCATTTGAGATCATACCTTTGTCTATGATCTTTCCTTTTAAGTTACTTCCAAAGACAGCATTACCTCCGTCTTATGCTTTGTAGGTAGAGAATAGACTTTTGTTACCGGTCATATGTTTGGAGCAACCACTATCTTTGATCCATTCATCCGGTTCTAAGCATGTTCTCAAGCATACATATTTCAACAAAAACAAATTCAAGAGTTTGGTCCCCAATATCCCATGGGTCTAAAAATGTTAGTGTTGTACATCCTTTGCATTTGTTGGTTGTTCTAATTTATAGGATAGAGGTTTTAGTGAATTGGTTCTCTAGAGTTTCTTCTAGGTTGAGGTGTGTTGTATCTTGGTTGAAAAGAAATATTTCTTCTAGACAGAGGTGTTTTTGACCTAGACTCGGTTTTGACATAACCTAAACCGCTTTTAAGAGATGGTTTTAAAGACGGTTTCTTTGACTCATCAATTCTATTATGTATTAGTTTCTTCCTATTAATGACAAAATCTAATATCGAAGACATGGGTGGACTAAAAACGTGTTCTGCCATTTTTTTCACCACTTGTACGACTCACAGATCCAGATATGATGGATCTGTGCGTTTTATGGTGGATCCGTCAGTGGCATTTTCAGCGGACGACCCTACAAAACTTATGGGTTTGGTTCCGCTTTTTGACGCTTTACTACTATCAATTCCTAGACATATTTTACAACTAGATGACTTTTGATTATTTAACATTTCTTTTAGTGAATTTACGCTTTTATCAAATTTTACAAACTTAACTTGAGTTTCCTTAAGTCTAGCATTTTTCAGTTTAATTTCTTGACATAACTTACACGCAATATCAACTTCTTTACCTCTCTCAAGTTTCTTAATTTTCTCGTTCAATTCTAAAATTTCCTTTTCTAAAAGGTCTCTTTTAGTTTTCAAAATTTTATTCTTGTTAATGATTTTTAAGCTAATTTCACATAAGCTATCATATTATATTTGCATAGTATCATTATCAAGAGAAGACTCATTATCACTATAATAATAAGAGTTAGGAATCACCTCATTTGACGATTGAGCCATGAGACAAGTTTCATCGTTATTTTTATCTTCGGCGTCATTTTTCTATCGCTCCAAGAGCCTTCAATAAAGGCCTTTTAATCTTTGTTGCGAGGTGGTTTTGGACAATCGCCAATGAGATGATTTGGATCACCGCATCTAAAGCATTTCCTGTCACTCTTCCCTTTCTTCTCGTCCCTTTATCAGAATGACTTCTTTTCTTCTCTTGGTTGCCTAACAAATTTACCCTTTCTTCTAAAGAACTTTTTAAAGTTCCTTACGGCCATAGCATATTCTTCATCATCACTTCCGGATGTCGAAGTTTCATCATCACTTCCGGATGTCAAAGTTTCATCATCACTAGACTCTTTATTAGCTTTCAAGGCAATAGACTTAACTCTTTCCTTTTTGCCTCTATATATTTTGGAATCTGTTAGGATTAAAAAATTCTTAATGCAGTTTGGAATTACTGTTGCTCTTATTGATGTTAATGCTGCTCAGTCAAATTTAGTACTGCTGGAGAATTTCAATGAAAATTATTCTAAGTGTTTAAGACTGCTAGTGGAAGTTAGAACTGCCAGTACAAAGTTACTACTGCTAGAGAAATTACTACTGCTAAAGGAAGTTACTACTGCTAGTGAAAGTTAAGACTGCTCAGAGATAAAGACTAGAAAATATGCTAAGTAGTTACTACTTCTAGTATAAAAGTTACTACTGCTGGGGTAAAGTTACTACTGCTGAGGAGTTAATGTTGCTGGTGAAGAAGTTAGTACTGTTGAGTTAGTTAGTACTGCTTATGTGATTTGTATGAGATATTTTGGTAAATGATATGTATAAGTTATTTGTTTAAAAGATTTGATATACTTAGGAAAGTATTGTAAGCCATTTAGGACTCCTTGGTGTATAAAAGGAGGTCCTAGGGCATAGAGTTTTATATAGAAAAATATAACGAGTCATTCATAGAATTATCATAGCTTCAAGGTCTTTGTAACCCTAATACTTTGAGAGTATTCATATTATTTGCTTAATAATATTGGAGCTTTTGTTTGTTGAATTATATATTCATATAATTAATGTTTCATTGATAGTTCTTCTTAATATTAAAGATTAGATTCCGCATAATCTTTAATACATTCAAACAAAGTTTCTACTATAGTTGTGTTAGATTTATCTAATATAACTAAACCTTAAACAAGCTTAAGGAATTCGATCTATTGAAGTGGGATCAACAAGTGGTATCAGAGCTTGTTGCTTTGAGAAACTTTGCTAGAAGATATGGATCAAGATTCTGCACACATGGTGGCTGCATCCAAAGTTCCCATGCTCAAACCGGGTGAGTTTGAGTTATGGAGGATGAGGATTGAACAATACATCCAGATGATAGACTATGCACTATGGGAAGTCATAGAGAATGGTGCAACCTTGCCAAAAACACAAGTTGTGGAAGGTGTTACAACAGTGATGCCTATTACATCTGCTGAAGATAAGGCTCAGAGAAGATTAGAAGTGAAGGCTAGAAGTACTTTAATGATGGGCATTCCCAATGAACATCAGTTAAAGTTTAACTCTATAAAGGATGCTAAGCTGTTGCTGGAAGCTGTAGAAAAGAGATTTGGTGGGAATGCAGCTACTAAGAAGACTCAAAGAAATCTCTTAAAGCAGCAATATGAAAACTTCACTGCTCCAAGCTCAGAGATGCTTGATCAAACCTTTGATAGGCTTCAAAAGCTTGTGAGTCAGTTGGAGCTTTTGGATGAAAAGCTTTCACAAGAAGATGTTAATCAAAAGTTATTAAGAAGCTTGTCACCTGAGTGGAACACACATGCTGTTGTGTGGAGGAATAAAGCTGAGTTAGAAACAATGAGCATGGATGATCTCTATAACAACCTCAAGGTGTATGAACCAGAAGTCAAAGGGATGTCTAGCTCAAGTTCAAGCACACAGAACATGGCTTTTGTGTCCTCTTCAAATAACAACACTAGCAGCTCTAATGAAGCAGTTAATGCTGCTCATGGAGTTACTACTGCTAGCACTCAAGTTAATACTGCTTACTCTACAAATATTGATAACTTGAGTGATGCTGTTATTTGTTCATTCTTTGCTAGTCAACCAAATAGTCCTCAACTTGCACATGAGGACTTGCAACAAATCCATCCTGATGACATAGAAGAGATGGATTTGAGATGGCAAATGGCCATGTTGACTATGAGGGCTAGAAGGTTTTTGAAGAATACATGAAGGAAGCTTACTGTTAATGGCAATGAGACTATTGGTTTTAATAAGTCCAAAGTGGAGTGCTACAACTGCCACAAGAGGGGAAATTTTGCTAGGGAGTGCAGAGCTCCAAGAAATAAAGACAACAAGAACAAGGAAAGCTCAAGAAAGAGTGTGCATGTGGAAACATCTATTTCCGCAGCTTTGGTGTCATGTGATGGTCTTGGTGGATATGACTGGAGTGATTAGGCAGAGGAAGGGCCTAATTATGCACTCATGGCTTTCTCATCTTCAAATTATAAATCAGAGGTATCCAATGATTCTATTTGTTCAAAAACTTGTTTGGAAACTTTGAATCTCTTAAATCTTAAAATGATCAACTATTATAAGATTTAAAGAAATCTGAGTTAATGGTTCTAGGTTATAAGACAGGTTTAAAGTCAGTGGAAGAAAGACTTGAATTTTATAAAACAAATGAGTCTATTTATTTAAAAGATATTAAGGGCTTAAAAGTTGAAATTCATATAGGAGAAATAACTATTAGAGAGCTTAGGAAGAAGCTTGAAATAGCTAAAAAAAAGATGACATTCAACTTAATGTAGATAAATTTGAAAATGCATCTAAAAGTTTAAACAAGCTCATAGACTGTCAGATAGTTGATAATTGCAAGAAAGGTTTAGGCTATAATGCAGTTTCACCTTCCTACACAGGAAATTTCATGCCTCCAAAACTTGACTTGTCTTTTACTGGTTTAGATGAGTTTGTTAATGAGCCTGCAGTTGAGAACTATAAAGCTATGTCTAGTGAAGAAGAGCCTAAGGTAGTTAGGAAGAATGATGATGCCCCAATTATTGAAGAATAGGTGTCAGATAGTGAGGAAGAAAATATGTCTTAAACTAAAACTGAGAAGAAAACAGTTAAGCCTAGCATTGCTAAGATAGAGGTTGTCAAACCTAAGCAACAAGAGGCAATCAAAGAAATTGGAACAATATGATGTCTCAAAGACTAGGAAGCAATTTTGAGATGTTTAATAAGGCCTGTTATGTGTGTGGAAGCTTTGATCATTTACAAGTTGATTACAATTACCATCAAAAACAGTTTCAAAATCAAAGGATGGTAAAACCTCTTGGAACAATGCTCAAAGGGTGAATCATCAAAACTTTGCTAAAAAGACTCACCCTTGTGCTAAAAAGAACATGGTTCCAAAAGCATTACTAATGAAGTCTGGTTTAATATCAATTAATACTGCTAGACAAAATATTTCTAAAACTGCAGTATCAGTGAACACAACATTTAAAATCAGTAATATTAATCAAAGGGTTAATACTGTTAGGGGTAAAGAAGTTAATATTGCTAGGTCAAAAGTAGTAGTTAATGTTGTTAAGGGAAATAATGTTAATGCTGTTAAGGCCTCAGCTTGTTTGGTTTGGAAACCAAAGACTAAAGTTTTAGACCATGTTTTTAAACACAACAGTGCATCAAGCACCCTAAAGAAGTTTGATTATATTGATGCACAAGGCAGATCCAAGTCAGTGATGGCTTGGGTCCCCAAAAGAAACTGATTTTCTTATCTAATGTGTAGGGCAATCCACAAATGGATTTACAGGATCAAGGAGTGATTGATAGTGGATGCTCAAGGCACATGACAGGGAACATGTCCTATCTTACAGACTATAAAGAGATAGATGGAGGATATGTTGCTTTTGAAGGGAACCCCAAAGGAGGGAAAATCACAGAAAAATGTACCATTAAAACTGGTAATCTAGATTTTGAAAATGTGTATTTTGTAAGAGAATTAAAGTTTAATCTCTTTAGTGTCTCACAAATGTGTGATAAAAAGAATAGTGTTCTTTTTAATGACACTGAATGTATTGTTTTATCTCCAAACTTTAAGTTAATTGATGAAAGTCAAGTTTTACTTAGAGTTCCTAGAAAGAACAATATGTATAGTGTTGATTTAAAGAACATAGTTTCTAAAAGAGGTTTAACTTGCCTTTTTGCGAAAGCCACATCTGATGAATCTAAACTTTGGCATAGAAGGCTAGATCACTTAAATTTTAAAACCATGAATAAATTGGTTAAGGGAAATCTTGTAAGAGGTTTACCTTCCAAAATTTTTGAAAATGATTAAACCTGTGTTGCTTGTCAAAAGGGAAAGCAGCACAGAGTCTCTTGTAAGTCCAAAACAGATAACTCAATTAGTCTTCCTTTACATTTGTTGCATATGGACTTATTTGGTCTAACATTTGTAAAAAGTCTTATAAAGAAAATGTATTACCTAGTTGTCACAGATGATTAAGTAGGTTTACATGGGTTTTCTTTCTAGCTACTAAGGATGAGACTAGTGGCATTCTTAAGTCCTTTATAACTGGGATAGAAAATCTAGTAGATCACAAGGTTAAGGTGATTAGATGTGATAATGGGACTGAGTTCCAAAACAGAGAGATGAATCAGTTTTGTGAGATGAAGGGTATTTTGAGACAATATAGTGTAGCTGGAACTCCTCAACAAAATGGAGTTGCTGAGAGGAGAAATAGGACACTAATTGAGGCTGCTAGGACTATGCTAGCTGATTCTAAGTTGCCAACTACTTTTTGGGCAGAAGCAGTTAATACTGCTTGCTATGTGCAAAATAGAGTGTTAGTAGTTAAGCCTCATAACAAGACCCCCTATGAACTTTTTCATGGTAGAACACCAATTTTTAGTTTTATAAGACCATTTGGGTGTAGCTACCATTCTCAATACCATAGGTCACTTAGGCAAATTTGATGGTAAGACTGATGAAGGTTTCTTTGTTGGATACTCTTTGAATAGTAAAGCCTTTAGAGTATTCAGTAGTAGAGCAAGGATAGTGGAAGAAAACTTGCATATTAGGTTTAGTAAGAGTACACCTAGTGTTGTAGGTAGCGGACCAAATTGGCTATTTGATATTGATGCACTAACAAAAACAATGAATTACGAGCCAATTGTTGCAGGTACATAGTCTAATGGTTTTGCAGGTACAAAAGCAAGTGATAATGCAGGTCAAGCTAGAAAGGAGACGGAACCTGTCAAGAATTATATTTTGCTACCATTATGGACTGCTGATCCACCATTTTCCCAAGATCCAAAGAGTTCTCAAGATGATGGATCCAAACCTTCAAGTGATGATGGAAAGAAGGCTGATGAAGATTCAAGAAAAGATAGTGAAGGTATTTATCAAGAGAAGGAAGATAATGTTAACAGCACTAACAATGTTAATGCTGCTAGCACAAATATAGTTAATGTTGTTAGTGGAAAAACGAGCATTAAACTTCCACTTGATCCAAATATGCCTGAATTAGAATATTATAGCATATTTGACTCCTCAATAAATGATGAAGATGATGGTGCAGAGGCTGACATGAACAATTTAGAAACAACAATCCAAGTCAGTCCTAATCCAACTACAAGAATTCATAAAGATCATCCTCTTGATTAAGTGATTGGAGATTTGCAATCATCTACATAAACAAGAAGGATGTCAAAGAATTTGGAGGAACATGGGTTTGTTAGTACTATTCAACAAAGAACAAACCATAAAGACCTTCAAAACTGCTTGTTTGCTTGCTTTTTATCATAGGATGAACCTAAAAAGGTAATTCATGCATTGAAGGATCCAAGTTGGATATAGGCTATACAGGAAGAGCTTCTACAACTCAAGTTACAAGAATTTTGGACTTTAGTGAATTTACCATATGGGAAAAGGGCTATAAGAACTAAATGGGTTTTCAGGAATAAAAAGGATGAAAGGGAAATTGTGATAAGAAATAAAGCAAGATTGGTTGCTCAAGGGTA
>BQNB010176982.1:0-13010 GCA_026074375.1 Tanacetum coccineum
ATTCTGCTTTTAGACTATTCTTACTATATATTTTATATTTCATTATATTATATATTTTAAGGTATAGTTTGAACGGATCAGCTCCTAAAGCTTCTTCTGATATAGAGAGTCTTTGATCTACATCTTACAAAAACCGAAATCATAACCATCATTCTGTCGATCTTTAACTTCCCGTCTTCTGCCTTTATTTATCGTAGCCTGGATCTTGATACCACTTTGTTAGGGTATATCGCACATGCACACACCTCTGTACAAACCTCTATATGGTATATAGCTCCTGCACACACCGCTCGAACAAACAAAGAATACAAACAAGGCTTACGGAAAGTAAATGCGGAATATAATCGAAAAAAGATATAACGTAGTATCTACGACTAGGATAGTCGTGGAAGTCCACGGGATCAAACCAAAGAGATTTTATTAAGCTTTGAGCTAAACTGCTCAGGCTCGTGCCAAACTGCTCGATCATGCCAAACTACATGACCCGCGCTAAACTGCACGGGGTACAAAACACACACACCCAGATCCTAGATACAAGTTTACAATTACAATGAGGGGTATTTATAAGTGTGAGACCTCTCTTCAGTTTACTTATTCTACCAATGTAGGATTAGGTTTGCACCTAATACACATGGCCTCAGATGAGTCATTCTTTCATATCTTTATCAACTTGGAATTCGGGACCTAGGTTTAAACACTTCTTGTACATCAACTTATTCTTCTCATGGGAATACTTAAATCCGTTCATTAGATCCATTTTGCTTAGTATATGAATGGGTGGAATGCTACTCTATGACACATACCCCTAAATTTTAAACCTAGGTATAGTGCGGGGCATTTAAAATGTATAATTATTCAAGATCCTAGTGAATGAAACTAACCTATTAACATAATCATATTCAATCTGAGTTACATTTCTAAAGGGTTTGCCCATCACAACCTCCACCATATCACTTACAGTGAATTCTCCTATATCTTCTAGTACTACAAAGTCGATCACATAGGTAAAACTTTCAACAAACACATAAACATCCCTAACTATGGAGACTAAGTTTCTTCTCATGCTTTTGAGTCCTTGTACCTTATGGTGTTATACGCTTTACACGTGATAATGTTCATTGGTAAAAAGGGATATAAATAAGCAACAAACTTCCTGAAACCAATCATACATGGGAATGCTAAGTCATCCCCATCAATGTTGTTAATTACCTTTTTGTGGCATAACTTCCCTGCATTCCCATATTCTTCTAACTCATTAAGGACTTCACTATCATCTGAATCATCATCCGAATCTATAAAAGAAGAAACAAGGGATGTATCTATCGATTCATCATCAGGCTCAAGGGAATCCATATCAATTTCATTAGGTGGGTTTACGAAACCATTAAGAAATTGCTTAATATTCTCTAGGAGAGAATCTATGTAGGCCGAAATTGCCTGTAGCTCAAAGAGCTCTTGAACAACTTTTGCGCGTAGCGCGGTCAGTAAGACAAGCGGGTCTAAGGTTGGTGGTGGATTCACGTTCTCCATAGCGAAAAAAGGAATAGTCAAGTGGAGGTTACAAAACAGATAACACAAAGAAAAGATAGACTACAAGAAAGCTAATAAACAAAAAATAAAATTCTTACTTGATAGGAATCAAGCGAGTAGACCTAAACTAGATAAAGTTTGAAACCTAACTATTGCCTGGAAGCGGCACCAAAAACTTGATGCGGGTTGTTGCGAACTCACAAAGAAGTTGTACAACTCCCTAGGTAGTGTACCTAACCGTTGTAGTGTAGTATAGGCAAGACTCAAGGGATGTACAACTCCTCTTCACTTGAATCATCATACTTTTTAATCAATTCAACAAACATCACGTCTCCATCATTTTCTTTTGTATAAACGCATTGTGTATTAGTTGATGGGGGAGATTCAAGGAACGAATTTAGCTTTCGGACTTTTTTTGTGATTAATAAAACTGATGGATCAGGTGGTGATGGTGGGTTGGTGTCGATGTGTTCGGTTTCGTTAACATGTGCTTCGTTTGACCTATTTTGTAAACAATGTTATCAAGAGCTTTCTTTTTCTTTTCTAAATTAACAATTTCTTCAATGTATTTTTCTTGTTTTTTAGAAAATTCTTTTTTTTTAAACTTCAATTTGTGTGGTTAAAGACTTCTTATCTTCAATATTTGCAGAAAGTTGCAACTTTAAGTTTGAATTTCTTTTTGAAAAGTGATGGGACTTAAAAGACTTCATGAATTCTTAGAAGTTACTGCTGCTCAGGTACATAATGAAAATTATGCTAAGTGGTTAGTAATGGTAGTATAATATTACCACTGCTAGTTACTACTGTTAGTATAATTTAGTACTGTTAGCATAAAGTTACTGCTGTTAGTTGAAGTTAAGATTGCTCAGTGTTGAAGACTAAAATATAAGCTAAGTAGTTAGTGCTGCTAGTAGTAAAAGTTAAGACTGCTAGTACAAGTTACTACTGTTAGTGTATATTAGTACTGCTAGTACTATTGTTACTACTGCTTATTATGTTTATTAGTGCTGCTGGTGGAAGGATTATAATTGTTTGAAGACTTTTTACTGTCAAAAGGATAAAGACGTATTAAAGAGATAAATATTGTTTGGAGAACAAGAATGCATATGAAGATAAGTGTTGAGATATTTATGTACAAGATATACATAATGTATTTATTTAGAAGATTACGTTTATGTTTAGAAAAGATTGAGATATCTTAGGAATATATTGTAAGCCGACTAGGACTCCTTAGTCTATAAAAGGAGGCTCTAGGGCATTAGTTGAGACATATCAAAAAACACGCAGTCGTATCATTATCAGTTTTCATAGTTGTCAAAGTCGATTGAGAAAAGCTTCAAGGTTGTAAACCCCAGTACTAAGTTAAGAGTACTCGTATTATTAATCTAATAATATTGGAGCGTTTGGTTATATCTTTGTTGTTCAAGATTACTGTTTCATTGATTTTACTTCTAGAGTATTAAGGTGTAGATTCCGCATACACTTTAATATACATACAAAGTTTCTACAACAAGTTATTTTGGATTTATCCAAGGTAATTTAACCTTAGACAACCTAAGGAATCGATCTAGGTTTGGGATCAATAAGTGGTATCAGAGCCACGGGGCTCTTGATCTAGAATTCTACAAGGTTTTTAGTCGACCTGATGAAGGAAAAAGGAGTTAATACTGTTTCAGGTCGTGACAAGATTTGGGAGTTATCACAGCAGATTGAATTATGATATGAGATTTTGGGAAGGATCTGTAATGATTTGTTCCCATAAAATGTTAATGCTGATGTCGGTAAATGGTATGTTTTGGTGCAGATTCTTTAAGCAGTTTCTTGATTGTTTATTAATGTTGCTGGTATTTACTTTATGTTGCTAATGGTTTTTAATGTTGTTTGTGATTATGGTGAGAATAGTAGTATGACTTAGTACTGCCAGTAGTATTACTTAATACTGCTTCTTGATGTTTCTGCTGCTAGCGTTAAACAGTTTCTACTGCTAGGTTTATTACTGCAGTTAATACTGCTCGGGCACAAATGACTTTATACTACTAGCTTCATCAGATATCGGACAACACACATAGATTGATTTTGGTTTAATGTTCTTAAACGTTATATGGCTATTTTTAGATAAATTGCAATGTGATTATGGAGTTTATTTGGTATTTCTTATTTGGGAATGAAGTGAGTTTCATGAAGAAGTTTACTTATTTCATCATTGAGATTTCTAGCTATCGATTGATGACTTGCTTGAGCTTATACGGTTTATGATTGAGACTTGAAGTATCTAGTTACATCCGATGTAAGGAGTTACATTGTAGTACTCACGGATTATAGCTATCACTTAAAGGAGTTACATTGTAGTGCTCAGTGTCACATAAAGATGTCGATGTGGATTATTTCAAGAGGGTATCCTGCACCGTTCTTCAATCAACAACATTGCAAGCTTAAGTAACAAATTTAGGGGATTTTACTTCAGTTTCAAGTTTGGCATATCGGATTTACTTCATCAGTAATCATTACAAAAATCCTACAAAATTTGACGATTCAAGAGATAGTTAACATATTGGTTTCAGGGGAAGCTTAATTGATAAAGTGTTTAACCATCAAGATATGTTTATGCACAAATTCAGGGGAAGGTCATTACTACTGCTACATCATTATTACTACTGCTAGTTTAAAATTTCTACTGCTTGAATTCATTATTCTTATTATGCATCATGGAGGGTAATTTGAGACATTGGAAAGATTAGATTAGAAGTTTTGATATATGGTTTGTAGTTCTGAAGATCAAAGTTGCATACGTTCCCTATTGGATTATGACAAAAAGGGGAAGAGGTTACAGAGATGAAAGCAACTTATAGATCTTGTGGTGGCATGGCATGGAGAGCATAACTTAAGGGGGGATCTTAAGTTAAGGGAAAGCAGTTTACAAAGGAAGATTTTTTCATTCATAGAGATCCATGATCTTAACTTCAGGGGAAGTTCATGCAAAAACATTGTTTTTTTTTTGTCATCATCAAATAGGGGAAGATTGTTGGGATTTATAGATTTGATGAGACAAAAGAACAAAAGAATGAAACAAGAGGGACTAATTAAGCATTATGAAATTCTACAAAAGATGGAGGATTCTACAAGATATGATAAAGAAGGAAACAAGATCAACATTGAAGACTTGCTTAAAAAGATAAAGACCAAGTTAATGCTGATTGAAGATAAGTTACAACTTGGAGATTAATGTTATTAATGTTGATTGAATTATTGATTAGGAAGATTTAATAGCATTAATGTTGATTAATGCCATTAATGCTATTAAAGATGTTTCCTAATAATAGCATTAATGTTGATTAATGCTATTAATTCTATTAAAGATGTTTCCTAATTTAATTATGATTTCCTTTGTAAAAGTCTTATGTTCTCTCTATATAAAGAGACATAGATGCCAAAAAGTATGTGTGTGCACCAAAGGTGTAAAACGTATGTATGTGGGTTTACACATCCCATAGAAAGATGTAGATGCTAGCATGTGTGGTATAGCCCCAAGATCATTAGTTTGATCCTGCTGATGTAACCGTCTTACCATTGATCAGGTAAGATTGGGGCTTGTAGTAGTCATTATAGTTAGAGATGATGATAAAAAATCTTGTATTAATAACAATGATTCAATGTTTGAATATTCCGCCTTTGTTATTAATTTATCCTAGATAAGGTCTAAACAACCTGAGCTTAAACGATTCTCAACATGTGGTATCAGAGCCACGGGGCTCTTGATCTAGGATTCTACAAGGTTTTCAGTCGACCTAATGAAGGAAAAATGAGTTAAGACTATTTGAGGTTGTGACAATATTTGGGAGTTTTCATAGCAGATTGAGTTATGATATGAGATTTTGGGAAGGATCTGTAATGATTAGTTCCTAAAAAATGTTAATGCTGTTGTCGGTAAATGGTAGGTTTTGGTGCAGATTCTTTAAGTAGTTTCTTGATTGTTTATTAATGCTGCTGGTATTTACTTTATGTTGATAATGCTTTTTAATGTTGTTCATGATTGTGGTGAGAACAGTAGTATGACTTAGTACTGCCAGTAGTATTACTTAATATTGCTTCTTGATGTTTCTGCTGCTAGCATTAAGCAGTTTCTACTGCTAGGTTTATTACCGCAGTTAATACTGCTCGGGCTCAAATGACTTTATACTGCTAGCTTCATCAGATATCGGACAATACACACAGATTGATTTTGGTTTAAATGTTATATGGCTATTTTTGGATAAATTGCAAAGTGATTACGGAGTTTATTTGGTATTTCTTATTTGAGAATGAAGTGAGTTTCATGAAGGAGTTTACTTATTTCATCATCGAGATTTCTAGCTATCGATTGATGACTTGCTTGAGCGTATACGGTTTATGATTGAGACTTGAAGTATCTAGTTATATCCGATGTAAGGAGTTACGTTGTAGTACTCACGGGTTATAGCTATCACTTAAAGGAGTTACATTGTAGTGCTCAGTGTCACACGAAGATGTCGATGTGGATTATTTCAAGAGGGTATCCTGCACTGTTCTTCAATCAACAACAGTGCAATCTTAAGTAACAAATTTAGGGGATTTTACTTCAGTTTCAAGTTTGGCATATCAAATTTACTTCATCAGTAATCATTACAAAAAGCCTACAGAATTTGAAGAATCAAGAGATGGTTAACATATTGGTTTCAGGGGAAGCTTAATTGACAAAGTGTTTAACCATCAGGATATGTTCATGCACAAATTCAGGGAAAGGTCATTACTACTGCTACATCATTATTACTACTGCTAGTTTAAAATTTCTACTGCTTGAATTCATTATTCTTATTATGCGTCATGGAGGGTAATTTGAGACATTGGAAAGTTTGGATTAGAAGTTTTGATATATGGTTTGTAGTTGTGAAGATCAAAGTTGCATATGTTCCCTATTGAATTATGACAAAAAGGGGAAGAGGTTACAGAGATGAAAGCAACTTATAGACCCTGTGGTGGCATGGCATGGAGTGCATAACTTAAGGGGAAGATCTTAAGTTAAGGGGAAGCAGTTTACAAAGGAAGATTGTTTCATTCATAAAGATCCATGATCTCAACTTCAGGGGAAGTTCGTGCAAGAACATTGTTTGTTTTGTCATCATCAAATAGGGGAAGATTGTTGGGATTTATAGATTTGATGAGACAAAAGAACAAAAGAATGAAACAAGAGGGACTAATTAAGCATTATGGAATTCTACAAAAGATGGAGGATTCTACAAGATATGATAAAGAAGGAAACAAGATCAACATTGAAGACTTGCTTAAAAAGATAAAGACCAAGTTAATGCTGATTGAAGATAAGTTACAACTTGGAGATTATTCAAACAGAAGACTGAAGTTAATGCTGATTAGTCAAACAGAAGACTGAAGTTAATGCTAATTGACTGAAGTTAATGCTGATTAGTCAAACAGAAGACTGAAGTTAATGCTAATTGACAAGTTTCCTAATTCAAATAGATTTCCTTTGTAAGTCTTATGGACTCTATTATATAAAGAGATCCATAGACATTGTTTTAAGTGTGTGCACAGAAAAACGTGTGTGTGTGTGTAAACACGTAGAGATGTAGACGTCTAGTGAAGAAGTGTGTAGCCCCAAGGATCTTTGATCCCTGTTAGATTGTAACCGTTCTAGAGTTGATCGTCTAGAATTGGGGCTTGATGGAAACGTATGAATGGAAAACCTTGTTGAATATCTTTGTTCTTATTCCGCTTTGTTTTTATAACTTATGAACATTGATATTATCCTAGATAAAGGTCTAAACAACCTGAGCTTAAACGATTCAACGATCTTTAGGTTTTCACAAAGGGTTTATCAAAACCAGTCACTTCACAGAATTTGCCTCAAACAGCAACGCAAGCTGTAAGAAACACAAATGTGATTAAACCAGGAATGTATCAGATTGACACTAGGACAACACAAACTAGAGCACCATAGTTGCCTCAGACCTCTAGGAATACTAATCCTCTCGTGTCTACATCTACAGGAGTAAATCACAGAACTAATGTTAGCAAACCACAGCTTAAGAGCACTCAAATGAAAGATAAGGTCGTGCCAAACACTAGTTAAGTGAAGTTTAAAAAGACTGAAGTAGAAGACCACCATAGGATTTCTAGTATTTCTAATCAATCAAATCTGATAAACTGCGTGTGAAAGACCTATTAAAAATACCAGAACTTCGAATGTTAATGTTGTTTGTGGTACTTGTGGAAATATGTGTTTAATTCAAATCATGATGCTTATGTTTCTAAATATTTGAATGACGTAAGTGATAGAACTAAGAAGCCTAAAGTAGTGCCTATTAGTACTAGAAAACCTAAAAGTCAAGTGAACAAATCTATTGCAACACACCCTAAGAAAACAGTTGCATTAGAATCCACTGTCCAGAATTCCAAGAGTTACTATAGGATGCTATATGAGAAAACTAGTAAGGCGTGGAAATGGTGGATAGAACAACAATGCCCATTAGGATATAAATGGGTTCCTAAGACAAAAATGAAATGGGTGCCTAAAGTTAGGAATGAAACTGTAAAAAAGAGAGTTAGTTTTGCCATTGGGAGGGGATAATGAATCTAAATAACTACTCTTGAAACTCAACAAACACTTTAGGATCCAATTTGTTCATGTATCCATCGTCCTCTAAATCACTAGCAGATTGTACAACTCATCCTATTCCTTGTTTGACCTCGTGGAATGCCAAAGCACATGACGGCAATATATCATCTGTGCAATTTTGTTGAACAAATATCTGGTACCGTCCGTTATGGCAATGATCAATTTGCTCCAATTCTGGTTTAATCGAGAGTTGGTTCAAGGAAATTATCACGATTAACAGGGTTTAATTACATCGAAGTGCCTCAATCACAATCTCTTCTCGGGTTGTCAATTTTGTGAGCGGATTGGAGTTCTTTTCGAATCTACGTGTTCGTTTAGAGATCTTCAAGGAAACGATTTACTCACCGGTAATCGTGGATCTGATCTCTATACAAATTCTCTTCAAGAAACAACTACACCAACTCCAATCTGTCTCATGGCTAAAGCCTCACCAACTCAAACATGGTTATGGCATCGAAGACTTTCTTATCTCAACTTCGACTACATCAACTTGCTTTCAAAGAAGGATGTCGTGATTGGGTTACCAAAGTTGAAATATGTCAAGGATCAACTATGCTCCTCTTGTGAAGTGAGTAAAGCAAAAAGAAGTTCATTCAAGACAAAGGCTGTTCCAAGTTAGAAAGGACGGTTAAATTTGCTTCATATGGACTTATGTCGTCCAATGCGGGTTGCTAGCATAAATGGGAAGAAATATATTCTGGTGATTGTAGATGACTATTCCAAATACACTTGGACTCTCTTTCTACGTTCCAAGGATGAAACACCAAAAGTTCTAAAAGATTTTCTCACGATGATCCAAAGAAATCTTCAAGCTCCAGTAATTTCTGTTCAAACTGACAGAGGCACTGAGTTCTTAAACAAGACACTTAATGCATTCTTTAAAGAAGAAGGAATTGAGCATTAAACTTCTACACCACGAACACCTGAACAGAATGGCGTTGTCGAAAGACAAAACCGTACTCTTGTTGAGGCTGCTCGAACGATGCTTTTCCAATGATGCAATAAATATACAAATGGATGCCCTACTATGACCAATGATGCACTAAACATAAAGGATATACTAAACATACACGCTTATGCCTTAAACTATATCCAGATAAAGAAGCACTACCTTTTCAAGTAGTAAACCATAAGTATGATTGATTTGGTCAGAAATTAAGGCATCAACTACAGGTAAAATAATACCCATAATGTTTTGGAACAGTCTTTCTACTCAAAAAATACTGCAAACATCTCAAATGGATAAATATTTTGAGAAATAGACTGTAATGCCAATACCATCAAAAAACTCAGGACAATTACCAAGTAAAAGGGAGAGACTGTGAAACAAGATAAGACACATTAGTTAACAGGAGGACTATGTGAAACACGACCCATTTTGCCACTGATTATGCAGACCATGTAACAAAAACAGAAATCTTATCATGCAATTACGTGTGAGGCGCTTTATAATTTTACGTATAAAAATTACCTGGTCCGATGACTATAATGCCTCAAACCCAAATGTGTAATATACCCCAAATGTGTAATTATCTGGTCCAGTGACTGTAACGCCTCCAACCCAAATGTGTAAGACACATCAGTTAAGCTGGAAAAAAGAATCAATCCAAAGGTGTCCAAAGTTGATTATTTCTCATATGATTTTCATCATTTTCACTAGTATTAATGGATGAATATGGTGCAACCATGTGAAAAACTACCTCGGGCCCTTCACAAGATGAAAATGAAAAAGCACACAAAATTCAATGTCAAATTCAATAATACTAATCAGTTAAATATAAGCAATCCCTCAAAAACATAATATTAAGCAATCCCAGGAACCCCTTATCACATATCAAACAATTCAGTATACGACCATGTCATAACATTTTCAACCAAAAAAAGTACGAAAAAAGCGCACCCACCTGTAAATAAAAAGAGTAGGCAAAGGTCTTAATTTAACAAGGGTATGAATATGTTCCTTAGCTGTACACTAGTACTAAACAAATCTTGTTTCAGACTATCCAATCTAATCTGAACAAGATCAACATCCAAAATTGCTTATCCACAACACAATAAAGGGTGTTTGGGATTACTATTTCAAACAACTTAATTCACCTTAAGAAAACAACTTATCCCATACTAAGAGCAAGGTTGTAATACCAAATTCACCAATACTTAGCAGTTTTAATTAAGCAATCCTAAAACATATAAAAAACTAAAATAATGCATTTTTTATGTTGAAAAAAATTTGAGTTGTAAGTAAAAAGAGTAGGCAAAGGGGTAAGTTTAACAAGGGTTTGACATACGATTCAGAATCTCCCAATAAGCTATTTCACCCTCAGATAAGCAAATGATCATGTAAAGACACTCAAACCTTATCCACCGTAAGGGGGTGTTTGGGATTAGAATTTCAAACAGCTTATAAGGAGATGATCAGCTTATTTCACCCTAAGTGAAGAATTCTAGTAATCTTATGATCAAACCAAGAACAAGAGTGAGATGTGGGTTGTGATGTTAGAGATAGAATGGATGGAAAATGGATGAAGTGTATTATGATGAAATGTTACAAATGGAACAACCAACAACCAACCCCTCTCCAAGGCTAGGAGAGGGCTTATATACTACATGGATGGCCGGCCCATGGGCTATGATGGGCTTCCCATGGGCCTTGGGCCGGACTAGATTACTAATCTAATCATTACACTAACTACGAGCTAAGACTATTACAACTTAGAAGTGACCGACACTTTTTGTGTTTCCAACAATCTCCCCCTAAGGGAGGTCACTCCATTTTACAAAACTTTAAGCCTAGCATACTATGCTTTGTCTTTTAGTCTTTAGCTCGTCCTTTTGACTTTCTCTTGTGAATATGTTGTAGTGATCATTGATTTCTGGATTGAGCTTGTTCCTTGAACTTGTATTTGACATTGTGATCTTGAGCATCTTGAGATCATCAACCAAGCACAATCTCTTCGCCATCTTGAAACTTTGCCATCTTGTGAACTTGCGACTTCTGGACCGACATGCTCATACCTTTCTTGATTTGTTGATTTGGAAAGCTTTAATGTTGCATCTTTCTTGAAATTCTTTAACTTTAACACTTCGTCACTTCGAGAAAGAATTTTAGTGTAAACTACCTGAAGACGAGTGCATATAAAAAGGCAAGAAAAGATGCAGTCAAGAGTGGTTCTTCCCATCTTCTAAGTTTCTTGAAGCTTTTGGCAGCCATTGTCCAAAAGTTCCTGAAAACAATATGTTGAACTAATGTACAACTCAGGGACACCTTGGCTTGAAAATAAGGATGGCAATTTCAATCCACTTCTTTATTAAGGTGTCAATATGGGCTACCTTTATTCGGCTAATTGTGGTTGATTTTTACATTTCGAAGTTAACTTGTATTTCTCAAGCTTACCATTTTCCAATTCAAGCCTGCCAAAACCAAGAGACAACTGATCAAATTACGAAGAGAAAGAAAGATAACAATAAAGAAACTCCACTTGTGATAACACGTTACCTTAAACATACAAATGGATGCACTAAACATATAAACAGATGCACTAAACATACACAGTGATACCTAATGTGTTCATAGATACACTAAACAAAACAAACAGATTCCCTAACTTAACATGATACTCTATCATACTAAAGATGCCATAACACATTTTGTATGCACTAATTATACAAAAAAAAATGTAACAAGTCGAGTTATTCCCTAATCATACTAACAGATGCCTAACGCTTATTTTAGATGCAATAATGAAACAAACAGATTCACATTTTTTATATACAACTTTAATAATATCAAGGTAACCACCAATAGCCAAAGTTTTTCTACCAATATCTATCATTTGAAATCAGTTTGAAATAACTAACAAAAAAATGCAGCACGTCATATCAAAACAATGCAGATGCCTTAACTTAAACAAACAGATGCCCTAACTAAGGTTGTATCAAAACAATGCAGATGCATTAACTTAAACAAACATATGCACTAACTAAATAAACAAATAGATGCCCTAACTTAATATATAACACATTTTCCACAAATAATCTAATGCATCAAACACAAACACAGATGCCATAACATGTAACCTAATGCACCAAACACAAACACAGATGTCCTAACATGTAACCTGATGCCCTAACATGTGATTCCTATTATTCATCACAGATATAAAATGTCATTTAGACATTTTATCAAACACCTAGTGTGTGCAATTTTAATAAACACATTTTTTGTCAAAATTGTTCCATATCCATTAAAAACATAAGGATATGATGATACACTTTCAACAAAACCTAAAAAAAATCATTAAATCACTCATTTAAATTTGGTCAATTAGCATTAGCAAAATTAGTGCACTTCCGAGTTAAATCTTGTTTTTTCTTCATTTTTTGATGCTTAACTCTTCCAAAAACATGCTTATTTCTGTAAATGTCATTCCATTCCACAATAACACTCATTACTTTATAATTTTCAAAATGATGTACTTAAATAACATAAAAATAAAAAATCTGTAATTAAAAACTTACAGTTGTATGACGGATGGTCTCGTGTGCGGTTTATGTGGTTTAAGCTTCTTCGATGATGGTGGAGATGATGTTGGCAATGATGGAGTGGTTTAGATGGTTCAAAAACTTACTATTCGGGTTTAAATAATTGAGTGAGGATATTATAGTGGCGATGTAGATGGTGGAGGCAACGATGGAGATGGTGGTGGTAGCGATGGAGATGGTGAAGATGGAGAGGGAGATGGTATCTATGGAGAACTGGAGATAATGGAGTGTCTAATTAAGTTACGACTATTTTTTTTGTTTTTTTGTTTTTTAACCTCAAGTTTGATAT
>BQNB010176983.1:2415-13009 GCA_026074375.1 Tanacetum coccineum
GTTTTACAAACGACACCTTTAGAGGTCGTTCTCTTGTATCTTGTGCTGTTGTATTATGAAGTAACGCTCCCTGACATATTTCCACTGTGTCACATTTTTGGGGGTGTTACATGTTGGGTTTACGATTTAAAGTGCCCTAGCTCCTCAAACGTTTACTGAATGACTTCTGAATTATGATGGCCCGAACGGTGATACAATAATTCCAAACTCTTCAATCAAACTCATAACTCTTAAACCAAAGTTCTAAAGTACAATCTTCCTAAGACTTGACATATTCTACTATATCATTTTACTATATCAACATTCCCCGGTTAAGATTGTGATAAGGTCGTCAGCTTTCATTTCAGAATATTTATTACATCTACCTATCATGTGAAGTTCATAACCTCGCCTTTACTTATTTACATGTTTTATAAACTCGCGAGGGGGATACATGCTTGTTACAAACTCTTTTACATACTCATTTATCTTATAACAATGTGATTACTTTTCAAAGACTTATACATGCTTAAACCATGAATACAAGTGTTTTTGCAAGCTATATGCTAATCTGATATACCATTATCGGGGATTGACGAATCCTGTTTATGTTAGCCAGATAGGTAACCAAACACACTATATTTGAATTACATAGGGCTATTGATATTGGCTAAAATATACATATTTTGTACCCTGTAAAACACTATAAAAGGACTAAATACACTAAAATATAGATAATTATGTTGCAAATATGTTTGTATTGTGTTTTTATGTCTTACAGGTAAAAAGGATTGAAAACGAATGGCAAGTTACCTTTTCCACGGGGACATCTGTCCCTAACCAATATCACTACGGTGATTTCCCTGTTAATGTATTGATGTCATGAGCTTAGGTGCAATAATAATGTTACCCTGATTTTCCATGATAATTGTATTCGTTGCAATTATTACCATTATAGTGACTTGCATTCAACCATATGATAATATTCAACTATTTTCCCATGATAATACTATTCTCCATAATAATACTGATCTCCATGATAATTATCCCTGCAATGCCAATATTTCCATTACGATTAAACTTTGTTTTTTCTACTAGTACATGTTCAAACCTAATGAATTTCACTTCAACCTTTTTTTCTTTTTTTTTGTGTTGACTCTTTTAGAGATGTTTATCTCAGTATATTAAGCAGGGTTGCGGCACGGGTAGTGGCTTTGATCTCATAAAAAATGGCTTCTCTGGCGGATGGAACTGTTATTCATTCAACCATATAATTGTTTTAGATTTGGGACCTGCATTTTGTAATAAAAAAATCTCTGATTTTAATGATATGATAACTTAAATTTTTCCAACAATCGTCTTTTTTAAAGTTGGTTTTCTTATGATTATGATTTGTTGGTTATCCATGAAGTAATACCCCAGGGGAGATTAAGCTTCCGCGCTGCTGCTTTATGTGCTTATATTGTAAAAATGGGCTGGGTTGTTACAGCCCCGCCGCCGAGATTGTGGGGGGAGGGAGACATAACCAAGATGAGTGGAATGAGTTGGCTTTTGACTGGTGTGGGGTCCCATCCGAATCGGGTGTCGAGAACTTCTGCTGGCAGAATGCTGTAACCAAGGCAAGGAACACGATATTAACCCATCAAGGAAAAAAAAAATCATTCGCGCAAGGGAGGAAGAGGAAGGGGAATGAATATGTTAGATCTTTTAATTTTTGTGATATTTAAAGGTTATGTTTATATTGTTTATTTATAGCTCGTTATTAATTTATTTGATATTTGTATAGAAAGTTCGAGATAAGTGGGAAGATAAAGGGTCATTACGAGGGACCTAATTGAGACGTGGAGGAAGGCGGCACTAAGTAAGAAGACTAGGCGAAATTTTAATTTTTTTTTTTTTTTTTTTTTTATTTTATTTTTTTTTTTATATATTAATTAATTAATTTTTTTTTTTGTTTTAATTAATTAATTTATTTTTTATTTATTAAATTTTTCTTTTTTATTTATTTATGTTAAACTGTATTTTATTACACTACATTGAGTTGTCTTAGGTATTAATTTATTTTTTATTTTTAATTATTTTTATTTTAAATTTTATATTTCTATTATTTAAAATTTTTTATTTTTTTTTTTAAATATTATTTTAAATATTTATAATTTTTATTATTTAATTTATTTTTTATTTTTTTTTTAATTTTTTTTAAATAATTTTTTTTTTATTACTTATTTCATTATTTATAAATATTTATTATATTATTTTATAAAATAATATTTTTTTCTTTTATTTTAAATTTTTTTTTATTTTTTTGTATTCTAATTTTAATTTTATTTTTTAATTATTTTATTTTTTTTTTTTTTTTTTATTTTAATAATAACGAACTCAAATAACAAGCAAGATCGTAATTAATTTTAACTCGTTAATTCTTTAATAACTTATTTTATATGTTTTTAACTTTTTTTTCTTTTCTTTTTCTTTTGTTTACACAGTTGGATATTTAAGGCATAGAAGATAGGATTAAAGCCTCGGCATCATTCCCGTTCAAGGACCCGATCAAGTATTCTTTGATGAAGTCGTTCCGAGAGTGACAACCGCAGAATTTGTCGGGCTCATGGGCTTGGAAGGATGTTACCGGGTGGTGGCTCAACTTCTCGCCCAGGTAGGTAAGGCGCACACATCTGTCTTGCATATAGAGATGTTATGAATCGGGATCAGAGATGACCAGATATTGAGGAACAAGAGCAAGCAAGAGAAGGGGAGGAAAGAGTTGTACAGGAAGCAAGTGATGAGAGAAGGCGCTAGCAAGCAACGGGCCTTATTTATGGCTTCGTTAAAGGTCCTGACTGATCAGGCGGCCAACGGGCTAATGTGGCGTACCAAAATACTGAGTCGATTTATGGAGCCCTAGGTCAGTTTTTTATGCACTACAACTCACCAAATAGTGCTAGGCTATTTATTTACCCTCCTTGCTTTTAGTCTTGTACCCCCACCCCCACCCGGTCCTTTATGCCCTAACTCACCCCTAATTGGGCTCATTTACTCCAACCTCCCTTTCCCTATAATCAACCACTCCAACCACTCCAACCTCCCTACCCCGGCCCATTTCCTCCCTTACCCGTCACCAATAATACATTCAACAATGTTATCAACCCGTTCTCAACTCCACTCTCGCCTTACTTCTTACTCACGCCATAGTCCCCACTTACCCTTATTACGTAATCCTCATATGAACGTTGCGGAGTTCGTGACCATTGGCTCAAGATTTGGCTCGTGAAAAAAATAACGAGTGCTCATCAGGGGAGGAGGAGGAGGAGGAGGGCGAGCAACAATCGGGTGATGACTATTCGTCGGAGGAGGAGGAGTAGGCGTTTTTATGTACTATCTTAGTAATTGTAATAACTTTTAGACTTGATTTGTAATAACTTTTAGACTTGTTATCGTATTGTGGATTTGTTGAATGGTAATTTATGGTATTGTGGTATTGTAACGTTTTGTGATTTGTTATTGTATCGTATTGTAACGTTTTGTGATTTGTTATTGTTATTGCCGAATTCTGGATTTTTGAAATGTAGATTTTTTCCGGAAAAAATTCCGAAAAAAAAATCTAGAAAACTGGCATGGTGAGTCCAGTTTTTTTTTGCCCAGCAACAGTTTAGGGTCGACATTGTCGACCCTAATATCACACTTAGGGTCGACAATGTCGACCCTAAACTGGGTGGAAAATCCACGTGGAAACCTCACTATAGCTTTTTTAAACAAATATAAAACTTAGGGTCGACATTATCGACCCAAAAAATAAAGGGTAATGTCGACCCTAAATTTTTAATAATTAATTTGTTTTTAATATTAAAACGTTTTTAATAAATAAAAAAAGTTTAGGGTCGACATTGTCGACCCAAAGTCTCAAAGACAATGTCGACCCTAATTTGTTAAAGTTATTTTGTTTTTAATATTAAAAGTTTTTAATAAATAAAAAAGGTTTAGGGGTCGACAGTGTCGACCAAAGTCTCAAAGGACAATGTCGACCCTAAAAATTAGTCAAACTTTTATGTTTGGAAATGGTTGTGGTCGGCCCCACTGTCGACCCAAAATGCAAAGAAAAAAGTCGACCCAAAGAATTTTGGGTCGAATGGTTTGGGTCGACATGTGTTAGGGTCGAAATTGTCGACCCTAAGTACTTTGGGTCGACACCCTTTGTAACTTAGGGTCGAAATTGTCGACCCTAAACCCTTATATTGTTGTAGTGATAATAGGTGTAGGAAGTTTAATTATTAACTTGGTTGTGTGTTGTAAATGAGCCAGCGTAGACTATGTGCCGATCACTATGTATAGTTTTTTAGTCTAGCTTCTTGTAGCTTGTTTTAATATTAGTTCTTGGTTGGTCTTGGGTTGATAGCTTTACTACATCTCTTTACTAAGTGAATCAAGAATGTATGTGAATTTCCATGTTGATTTCCATTGTTGGAACGCATACTACCTTTGTATACTTGCGCAGCGCCCGTGGTTTACTGATGTTTTTGTAATTTATTTTCCTGTTTGAGTGTTCGGTGTTTTTTGTAACTAAACAAAAATTGAATGCTTTAATGACTATTGGTTTGAAATTTGATTTCCTGTTTTAAAGTGTGGGGCTGGTCTATCGTTGTTGCTATCATGTTGTTCCACTTATTCTTTTACCGGTCTTGGCTGGGTTTGGAATCAACCAGCTGTGTGTGCAGAAGATCAATCGATGGAGGTGCCACATTAAACTATAAAAGATTAAAGGGAAATGAAAAATCTATTCTGTAGAAATCATTTTGTAGTAGCGAAACTATCATTAACTAACAAAATAAAGAAGTACTTAAGATCAGTTAAGAAATGGTAATGCAGAACAAACAATTACAAGATACTTGAACTCTTTTATCGACCTATCATAATATTAGGGTCGTATGTTTACGAACACACAATTTATGTGGATTTTGTATATTAGCATAAGGAAATAAGAGGCGAGCTGGCGAGGAAACGCATAGGAATGTTTTGGAGGTGCATTCAAGCGTTAGGAGCTGTTGCTTTTGTATTTCTATTCATCATCCGTATGCATATGCAGGTAAAACTTGATGCCAAACAAATTTGTCATTTCGTATCTAGTTGATTATTCAAGATGGTTATATTATACATGTGTATACAAGAGTACTTGATATATGGTATTCGATGCTTTCGACATCTGTACAATTAGAATGTTCTACTATTCGTAGCGCAAATGACAAGACAATGAATATAGCGCTAGAACTTATGGAGCATGTGTTTGTTCACAACCGCACCTTTTTATATGTTTTGTTGGTGTATGGGACTATATGCCGCTTTGGAGACATAGTAGCAAGGGGCGATGGTTATAAAGAGATTCTATATTCGATAGTGGCAAATTGTGAGAGTCTTTTGTAGTTATACTATACTACAAATAGGTGCGTGTCTCGTTACGAACTAAAATAAGTCCACACACAATAACTTCCTACACGTGCTACTAACTACTCATTACACGCTACAAAGTTAAGCTACATTGACGTCGTTACGAGTTGACAAGTAATAACTTCCTACTTTTTAACCTCGTTACAAACTCAAACTGATAACCAATTACTTACAACATTTATATGAAAGTATAGCATCAACCTGCTGTCTCCACTTACTTCATAACTTCCTTGGTCAATCCTACATAAAACACAGAGACTGCGTGCTAGTAACTCAGGCCTTAAATGAGCTCTAATCGCTAAATGAGCTCTAATCCATGATAGTGATTAGTGGCAGATAACATCCTCATTTTGGGTCCCATAAAACATATACATGTAACAATATCTTAACAAACAACATTAATAAGTAATAAGGTACTCAGGATCTGATTTTTAAAATATCCACAACCTTAAATGATGAATAGGGTACTTAAATATCATCGGTTAAAGTTCAAAACGTCATTTATAACATACCCACAAGATTAAACATCAAAATAGCAACACAAAAACAAATAAATCAAAGAAGCTCAGATGGTGGAGGCGGCGGCGGCTGGGATGATGGCGGTCGGCGACTGGATGGGGGTTGTCGGCGGCTTGGATGGTGGCCGCCCGCGGATGGGATGGTGGTGGCGGCTGAGATGAGGTGGTGGTGGCGGCTGAGATGAGGTGGTGGTGGGAGGTGTGTGTGATATAGGGTTTGTGTTAGAAGAAGAGAAAAGAAGAAGTAAGAAGTTAAATCTTTTGTTTGAAGTTTTGAAGAGGTTAGAAGTGATTTTTACCACTTATCTTTGAAAAAAACAAACAAAAAAGGTCTGCCCGCCTGCTGACATAAGTGGTGAAAAAAGGTAAGAAGTGGTTATTTGAAAAAAACAAACAAAGCCTTAGTAAGGCTGATCGTTGACCAAGTCTGACGTCCATTGGATGAAGCGATGCTAGTTTTGTAGAATAAGGAATATAGATCCAATTAATGGGTATGTTGTTGGTGTATATTTACTTGTGGAAGAAGAAAGTTCAGGTTGATCATGGTGCCGTAACAAAAAGTAAATGGGAAAAAAGCGGAATACATATACATAAATTGAGAAAATATCTATAAAGAACAATGTCCAATTAAAGAACAAATCCTTTAATCTCATCCATCCATTTTATTTTCATCTAACGGCTTATATTAAATCCTATGTTTATTTAATTAAATAACCCACTTTCATCCTATTTTTTAAAATTAACATATCTCTCAAACCGTTAATCGTCACGCAAATTTAATTATACAATCGCGAAGATAATTAAGATATCTTTCTATAGACGGGCAATTTTATATACTTTCGACGAACTTTTTTTTAATTTTCGCTCAGAAAAAATCACACGTGATTCGAAAAATCTCATGTTATTCGAAAAATCACATGTGATTCATTACTTGAAAAATCACACGTAAATTTGTAATTCACATGCGATTTATGAATTTATGAAATCACACGTGATTTATTACTTTAAAAATCATAAGTGAATTTGTGAAATCAAATGCGATTTATGAAATAGCACGTGATTTTTAAAAACAACAAATCACCAGTGATTTTACAAATCACGTGTAATTTTTCTTCGCGAAAATTTTAACACTAAAAAGTCGTCAAAAGTATATGAAATCGATTTTTTTTAGTTACGTCTGGAAAAATCACATGAATCACATGTGATTTTATGAAATCACATGAATCACATGTGATTTTATGAAATCACATGTGATTCTGCTACAAATCACATGTGATTTTTTCAGACGTGACTGAAAAAAAAAATTGAAAAAAGTTCGCCGAAAGTATATAAAAGTGCTCCTCTATAGAAAGATGATTTAAATTCGTCGCGATGGTGTATATTTTGTCGTTTGACGATTTACCGTTTGCAAGATATTTAATTTTTAAAAAAGATGTGAAAAGTAAGGTTTTTTATTATTTGATGAAAAATGAATGACTAAGATGTGTTTTTTTTGTTCTTTGATATGACATTGTTCTTTAATTATCTCACCTCATATAATCAAAGGTAGAATTAAAACTAAAAGTTTACAGATGTTATTTATTGTAAGTGACAATTTGTTAGGATAAATAAAATAGTAAAGCGAATATTGAAAATGAGACGGATAAAGTAATTATTATTATTTATTTAAAAATACGTAGTAATAAAAATTGACCCAATGGTAAATATTAATGATGGTTTTTAAGTTTTTACTGCGTTGAAAGAGAAACGTGTGAATATTATATTTAACGTTGTACAAAATAGACAAAAACTATAGGGGGCGTTTGGTTCGCGGATTTTAAATTACGGAAATTCAAATTCTGAAATTTCAAGAATATTTAATTTTGAGATTTAAAATACTAGCATGTGTTTGGTTCAAAAAGTGGCATAAGATATTAAATATTGACTTTGCGAGTAAATAAAAAAGTTGCGTTAAAATATATTTATAAATTGTAAAAGAAAACCACTGTCTTGTAAATATATAAAATTATTAGTCAAATTTTTCAACAATCAAGTGTGAATTCAAAACTACTTTTACATACCATTTTTATAAACTTAAACATTATCTAAAAGGGTCATAAAAATATATCTAACCAATATGCTTCATAAGCATTCAAACCGATCTATAAATCGATATAAAAAAGCCCAAATCAGTGTAGTGCATGCCATTGAATTTGAATGGACAAACTTGGGTTGCATAAGATTGGTGCCTTAAGTTGACTTGAAGAAATCAACCAAAATTTTTTACAAGTTTTGGAAGATCCAAATGGGAAAAAAAGACCAGTCGTTTAGATTGATCCCGGAAAATACAAGTAAAAATTGAGGTAGGTGTAAAGAAGGTGGAAGATGATAGCATTTAAAGGGGCACTTTTAAATCTCTTACTCATTTGACGAAATTAAATACTCTCCATTCAGTTCATTTTAATTTCCTAGCCCCACTTTTTAGTTTGAACCAAACACGAGAAATCAAGTCATTTTAATTTCAAATGGCATCAAATTATGTGAATTTACCCCAATCAAACAGCCCCATAGTATATTCAAAAGTAGATATGCTTTAACACATTCTTTTATTAAAAGAAAATTATTTAATACTAGCATCATTTCAAAACGACATGTGATCCATGTGACACTATGACCGAGTTTGGCAACGAGTTTTTAAAGGTTTAAATGTTTTGAGTGTGTAGAATAAGCCAGTTTATAAAATAAATTTTGTTTGTCATATGGGTTTATGAAAATTTGTATTAGTCATAAGCCTTTATAAGATTAAACTTATAGAAAAAAAGTTTATAGAGGCTTATAACTAGTCAAATTACTTGAATACACTTCAAAATATAATGAATTATCACGCAAAAGCTGTAGATATATGTACATTTAATTTTATGTATTTTCATATGATTTTACATTAATAAGTCCTAGCTCCAACTAATTCGACAAACAGCTTTCTAAAAATATAAACTTCAGCATTTGACTTATGATATAAGCTCCAGTCCCCAGCCCCAGCCTTAGTCCATTGCACAAAACATACCCTATGACCTATGTTTTGGTACAAAAGAAAAATGTTAGTCTAAGATGGTATTTGGCATGAGGTTTTTAAAGGTTTTCAAAATATAAGCAATTATCAAGCAAAAGTTGTAAATAAATCTGAATTTATTTTGATGTATCTTTCTACAAATTTACATCAATAAGCTCTAGTTCTAAGTAATTCCATAAACAGCTTTATAAAAATATAAGCTTCAACTTCCAAATCAGTATAATAGTTACAGCTTCGGCCCCAGACCCAACTCTAAGTCTAGCTCATTTAGCCACACAGAGAGGACAAAAGTAAATGTTACTCGAACAGGTACTGAAGCTATTTCTAAAGCTATAGATAAAAATTATTTTAAAAAATATTATTTTTATAAACTAAATTAAATAGTACGTATTTGATTTTCAAAAATTATAAAACCTAATTTTTTAATAATCTCTCATAAGTTACGTCTACTAAACATACCAATACTCTAGAACACGTCAAAAGTTAGAATAGAACATTCAATTTCGTTTCAAACATTACTTTCTTTTGTCATTTTTTTCTGAACTCATGTGAGTTTTGGCTCTCTATTTTCATGTCTTTTCATTACCAAACAACATGTTGAACATTCTTTAGCAATGATTAGTTTGCCTCTATTATAGGTTTTGTGCCCAATATATGAGTTACGAAGCTTGATTGTCGGTCCTATAAGTATCACGCAAAGTGACGAAACAACGAAACCATAAAACCAACCAGATGAGTAACTCATAAAAAAAAGTTAAAAATTTCAAGTAAAACGTGTATACGGTAGTTTCAGACATTATATATTACGTAGGTGTTTAAATGATTTGATTATCTTCTATACAACTTGAGTTACAGGGCGTGTTATTGCACTATGGTGCGACCCTATGGCACGAGACCATACCAGACCTCAGGTTATTGGCTCCGATACCAAATTCACCAGCCATGTTATAGGGCTCTTTGCCTTTCTTTTGGCATAAGCATCCACGTCCATCTTAGTGGTGGAGTCGTGGCCAGCATGGACTCGTTGTTGTCTGCAAAAACACTAAAGAACATTTGTTTAACGTACTCTAGTAATATACAGATATAGTAAATATGGTAATTCCAATATATTTGATTATTAAAGGGCTTTCAGATATAATGGGTCGTAAGATGGTATATACCTAAAGGCAAACTTGACGAGTACGTCTTGAGCCAGCGGCTAATGCAATCAAAATGGTTGCAAACACCTGTATGAGACGTATACATTCATTTGCTAGCTAGGTTCGTAAAAACACCAAGAAAATGCAAAAATAAATATGAGTAACTAGTACTGCTAGTAACACGCTAAAAGAACAATGATGAGGTCTGCTTGAGCAAATTTCCGAAAATGTGCTTGAACTTCGTAAGTCGTAACGGATTCGGTCTGGTAGAGATCGACAAAAATTTAGTAAAAAAAATATGCGACGCCTGAGAGATTCGAAGTCTCGCGGTGAAACCACATGTACTTAGCAGGGACACGCCTTAACCACTCGGCCAAAGCGTCAATTTTTGAATATTCCTTTTTATTCTTATTATTATTTAGCATGTTTACTCAGGATGTTACATTTAAAATTTATGAAAATTACACAAA
>BQNB010176984.1:0-13009 GCA_026074375.1 Tanacetum coccineum
CGGGATGCCTTAAGGACGTACAAAAGCTGAACGGGAAACTCGCAAGTTTAAACAGATTTTTGTCAAAATCAGCTGAAAAATCATTGTCGTTCTTCAAAACCCTGAAGAAGTGCACAAATAAGAGCAATTTCCAATGGACTCGGGAAGCCGAAGTAGCCTTCAAATAGATGAAGAAACTCATAGCAGAACTCCCAATGCTGACTGCACCAAAAAGAAAATGAGGAGCTAATCATATACCTAGCCGCAACCAAGGAAACTATCAGTGCAGTTTTAATGACCGAAAGGGGAGGCAAGCAATTGCCAGTGTACTTTGTGATCCGTGCCCTACGAGGGCCGGAGATCAACTACACCCCATGGAAAAATTGGTATTAGCCTTGCTCAGCGCAAGTAGACGGTTGAAAAGGTACTTCCAGGCACATACAATTGTCGTAATTACGGATCAGCCAATAAAGCAATTATTGTCAAAATCAGAAATCAACGGGAGGATGCTAAAGTGGAAATTTGAGCTAGAAGGACATGACATCCAATACAGGCCAAGGACATCGATCAAAGGACAAATATTGGCAAATTTTATCATAGAGCGGCCGGATGAAGAATCCCCGGACGAACCTATGGCAGAGCCAGGAGAATTACCGGAACCATGGACTTTGTTTACAGATGGGTCATCCTATATAGATGGTTTCGGAGCCGGCTGATATTGACAAATCCGAAAGGAGTTGAATTCACGTATGCCATGAGGTTTAGGTTTGAGGCTACCAACAATGAAGCTGAGTATGAAGCATTAATAGCCGGTCTCCGGATCGCAGAACAAATGGGCATAAAAAACCTTCAAGCAAATGTAGACTCTCGCCTTGTAGCAAACCAGGTCAATGGCTCTTACGTAGCAAAGGAGTCAAGTATGGTTCAGTACTTGGAAAATGTAAAAACGCTCGCAAGTAACTTCAAAGAATTCTCCATCAAACAAGTACCGTGGAGCGAGAACAAGAAGGCGGATGCCCTAAGCAAGATTGCATCTACAAGCTTTGCACACCTCAGTAAGAAAGTACTTGTGGAGGAATTAAAGGAAAAGTCTATACATGAGAAGGAGGTCATCGCTATAGTGGAGGAGGAAGGGCAAACATGGATGACACCCATATGCGAATACCTTACAAAGGAAATTCTTTCGGAAGACAAAAAGAAAGCAAGGGTGGTACATCGCAAGGCATCCCGGTACATCATGATCAATGGAACTTTATACAAGAAATCTTTCTTGGGACCGTGGCTCCGGTACGTCGGACCACTTCAAGCAAACTACGTCCTTAGAGAAATACACGAAGGATCGTCCTAGATCCGTGGTCGCCAAGGCCATCCGGACGGGATATTACTGGCCAACAATGCATACGGATGCGCGGAAACTAATAAGAGAATGCAATGACTGCCAAGTCCATCGTCCCATTTCAAGAAATCCACAACAAAACTTAACCCCTATTACGTATTCGTGGCCATTCTATAAAATGGGGGATCGACATAGCCGGACCCTTCCCGGAGGGACCAGGCAAAGTCAAGTTCTTGATCGTAGCTATTGACTACTTCACCAAATGGATTGAAGCAAATCCTGTTGCGACTATCACAGGCAATCAAGTGAAGAAGTTCGTATAGGACAACATTGTTTGCAGATTTGGCCTACCAGGGGAAATAGTATCGCAAAATGGAAAGCAGTTCCGTGATAACCCATTCAAAGACTGGTGCGAAAAATTGTATATCCGCCAGTGTTTTGCCTCCGTGAAGCACCCACAAGCAAATGGCTTGGTCAAAAGAGCAAACTGGAGTCTGGGAGAAGGAATCAAAGCTCGATTGGATGAAAGAAGCAAGGATTGGATAGGAGAACTCTCACACGTCCTATGGGCACACCGCACCATGATAAAATCAAGCAATGGAGAGACACCGTTTTCACTTACATACGGAACGGAAGCAGTCATACCAGCAGAGATAGGCATGCCAACACTCCGAACTGCGGAAGTAGACCTGACGAAGAATGACGAAGCCTTGGAAATAAACTTGGACCTCATAGAAGAGAAAAGAGAACAAGAAGCAATTCAAGAGGCAAAAAGTAAAGCTAAGATGGAAAAGTACTACAACTCTAAAGTCCGAAGTACAAGCTTCAGGCTGGGGGACATGGTCTACCGTAGCAATGATGCAAGGCACGCCAAGGACGGAGGAAAACTTGGCCCTAAATGGGAAGGACCATATGAAGTTACGGAGTCATTAGGAAAGGGAGCCTACAAGCTTAAGGATCGCAATGGAAATGAACTTCCGCGAACATGGAACATCTGTAATCTTAAAAAGTGTTATATGCATGAAGTATAAGCACCCACCCGGCACGTATGATGCTTCGGAGGGCAGTATTTTAATTTCTCTTTATCTTGTAATATCTTTTGAATATTAATGAAAAAGTGGGGATTAGCTACCCTCACCAGTTTTAAAGTCCTAAAAATATTATTACTTTGCAAAGTTATATCAACTATTAAGACGCGCACGCAAGGAGCCACGCTCCACAATAATATTATCCCGGATAATAAAAGGTTGAGCAACCTCAAAATTAGTTTGGGTGTATAAGAGGTATTGCAAACCCGGCACCGGTAGAATAACCCACAAATATTCACAAGACTATCTATTACGAACGTACAACAGTAATAATGAAAAGGTAGCAATATTATAACCTGTGAAAAACATCCTTGTTATAAGACGGACGCACCAGCATCCACCTAAAAACATGTTTAACATGATAAGCTAGAAACCGCAACAAAAAGGCCAACACACGGCCGCGGTAAAAAAAAGCAAACGTTCATATTACATACAGGCCGCAAACAAAAATAGCCACATACGGCCACGACATACAAAAAAGAGAAAAAAAAGATCTAAGTGTTCAAGATACAACAGCAGACCACATGCGGTCATGGCATGGAGATAAAACTAAAGGCAACAACGCTCAAGATTGGGGACGGAAACAACACTTCCCAAGGCTTCATATGTGTCTTCTTCAGCATAATCCTCAATGGAGAGAGGGGTCGCGGAAATACTAGCTTCACCCACCCAAGTCTGGGAAGACAGAGGCGTGGAGACTATCTCCATCATCAGTTGGGGAAGAGCCGTGACATGCTTCTTGGCCCCCTCAGCACGAGCATGGACATTCATCAAAGCAAAAGATATGGAGGTCTCCCCGACGGCCGTTTTATCACCAGCATGATGAATGGGAATAGAAAGCTGCTCAATGCACGGTTGTAAGGAAGCAGCTTCCGGAAGTTCAGCAAGGGGTCCGTCCAGAAGAAAGCAATCAAGAACTTCATCCATCCTGGCATCCTTTTTGGATTTCAACAGATCCACCAAGGGGAAGTGTGCGTCTTCAAGGGCCTTAACCGCGTTACCATAATCTGCGCTGGCAACCTTCGGGTTATAAGCATCAACCACGGAAAGACTCCTCCCGGCAACCCCATGCTCATGACCGACCTCTAAACCTTCTTGCATGCCAAAATCAACGGCCCGGCCCAAAGCGTGACCAAGAATGCCCTAGTACTCTGAAGATTTTAAGCACTTAAGGAGAGCAAGTTGTATTCCATAGGTCAGGAGCCACATCCTTCCGGCCAAAAGAGTCAAGTAGATAGGATAAAATTCCCCCTCCAGACGGCCGGAGACATCCATCACGTGTGCCTCAAGCTCGGCCACACGGTTGTACAGCTCCTGAGCCTGCTCTTCCTGCTGAACTTCCATTTTCTCCTTGAAATCCTTAAAACCAGCACGCAAAGAAGAAACCTGCAAAGTGAGCAAATTAAGGGACAATTAAACCTAACTACAAAAAATCAATACGAAAAAGTAAATTTTAACTAAAACGCAAAACGGGAATCCTAAATAGGACCTAAAAACCCTAAATTATCAAAATTAAGCCTAAAATGATCTTTTTGGTTTTTGTAAGACTTAATTGACTAAAAAGCTAAGGCAAAGAAAACTAGACCAAAAACGAAGGTGATACGGGCTTGAAAACACTAAAAACGTGAACGGGAATGAATCTCGTTCTTTAAAAAATGAAATTTTGCAATTTAAACCCTACGGAAGCAAAACTAATTTTCCTAAAAACTATATGATAAAAAAAAATTCTAAAAAATAATAATTATTTTTTTGACTTTTTTATAATTTTTTATGAATTAAAAACGATTTTAATAAAATTAAATGATTAAAAATACTAAACTATTTATAAAAATTCTGAAAAAGTTATGAAAAATAGATTGAACAATGAGGAATCTAAGAAAAATAAGCCCGCGAAAACAGCTTATCGAATAAGCTGTGAAATAAGCTAAAACAGTTTATTATACTTAAAAGCCTAAAACGTATATAAATAATAGATTGTGCAAAGATATACCGGATGAGCTATTGTAGCACAATGGTTGAGTGTGTGGGGGTTAAAACGCTTGGTGAGGGTGGTAGAGGTCCCGGGTTCGAGTCTTGCTCACCCGGGGCTTCCCACTATCCCAAGTGTTTTTGTTTTGGTCATTTTTTACAACTTTTTTAAGGACAGAAATATAAGCACTTTTTGAAAAGACACTATTTTTATAAAGCACAAATAAGCAATAAAATAAGCTAAACAAGACAGAATAAGCTTAAACACTACTAATCCTATAAAATACAAATTGTTAAGCTATTTTAGCTCAAATAAGCAAATGGCAAAACCAAACAAGCTAAAATGGGCTTATATTAACCTAATAAGCTAAACTAAACCTAAATAAGCAATAACAATAAGCAGATAAGCTAAAATAAGCAAAATGAACCTTTTGGCCAAAACTGATAAGCCAAAAGGCCTATAGGGACTTTTCTAGCTTAAAAATAAGCTAGCAAAAGGATCCTTATAGCTTAGTGACTTATACCACTTAATAGAATGGCCAAAAAGCTACAATAAGCTCCAAAGAAAAATCATTTTGAAACTCAAATAAGCACTTAAAAAGCTTCATGAAAAGGGCATCTCACACAGATTCAACACTTAGAATATTTTGGGAAAAATAACAAAATAACACTTTTGAGCTTAAAAATAAGCATTCTAACAGATCCTTATGGATCTCAAACCTACAAACAGATCAAAATTAAACATCATAGAACTTATAACAACAATCAAAAATCATTTTGAAACACTGAATAAGCCACAATGATCAAAAGAAAAAGCTAAAATTTTCAAATCTCAACCCTTAACAACCTTTCGCCAGCACTCAATGAAATCAAATGCACAATGCAAGACACTTAGCCTACTTGCATAAAACACTAAAACATGCATATCAAACACAAAAATAAGCTGCTAAACTAGACTTAAGCAAATAAGCTACATAAACAGCTTATAACATCTCAGAATCAAAACACATGAAGAAATATCTTGAAAAATGAGTTTGACTTTGAAAACTTTTTAAAACAACTTAATACCTCTTAAATAGGCTTATTAAAGTTAGCTTAGTGACCCAAAAGAGCTTTTAAATCATTTTGACCCGTTTGACCTACTGTCCCAAACACCCCTTTAAAAACAGTTTTAGTACATTTAACTTGATAAAAGCTATTTAACGGCCATTTTGAGTTTGACTTTGAAAACTGTCCCAAACACCTCTATCCGTTCCCGTGTCTGTGTTTGTCCGGTTTTGACCGTTTTCTTGTGATTTTTGTACTATCCGTACCTACACATTCACAAACAACAAAATACACAAATACAAGCATATTTTTGCTCATTTTAATCATTTAAGGGCCATTTTGGATATAATAAGGATATGTGATTTCTCACATATCAAAATTCCCCAAACTAAGTGATTGCATGTCCTCACGCAATATTATATGCTCTAAAACCAAATACCTCAAAAACTTCCCCAAACTAAATCTTTGAAAAGTAGCAAAGACTTTTGGGGAGAGTTAAGAAATCACAAGCTAGCCTTATTTTTAAAAATATGATTTACACCTTTTAAAAATATATAATATATAAATATAAATATAAGATATACTTATAATATATAATATATAATAATAAGAGGGTAGGAATCAAAAAATCACAAGTATAGTAATCCGGGAGTATGATTCCCGGGTCGTTATCCCCAACGAGGAATGCTATTGAAAGTTTAGAGTCGTTTTGAGAATCGATACTTGAATGAGATAAGATTGATATTGTGACACATATAGAAAGATTATTTTCATAAATAATCTGCCGAACTTCATTTTGTTTTGGGGAGAAGTTTAAACCCCTAATATTCCAAGTAGCGATGTTAACCATTTTGGAAACCTCATTAGCGTAGTGCGATGCCACTCGTACAGTTCGAAGAAACATTGCCATTACATCACACATGAAACTCCTCAAATAACCTCGCTATCGCTAACATTCAAAACATCATCATGTTCAAAGACCTCATTCATGAAAACCATCACACTCATTTTCGTCTAAGCGGCCGCAAATGAATTTTTTACAATAACTCAGAGAGCTTGAGTCACTATAGGAGCTTTATCCGTATGGACTTTCTGAGATGGTCATCACCTCTATCACACGACGATATAGCAATTGAGCTGAGGTTTAGTCAATGCGTAACCACAACCTAATGTTGCTTGTTTTTATTCTTAGCATTTCTTCTTGACTTCAAACAAAAACCCTCATCCGCATCATTCACAACCGGCTGATCTTTAACCAACTTAGGACATATCTCCGAATGATGATCAAAGATCTTACACGTAGCGCACCGTGGAGGATTCCATTCATACTCAACGTCAATTGTAGCAAGCGTATGACCATTATCTTTATCAATAGGTATCGCAATGACCAACGAATCTAGCAGCTCATTATCAGCCGACACCTCTATTAAAGCTCTAGCATACGTACTTTTACCCCATGAACTTAAGCACATACTACTAGTGTAGGAATCCAACATGATTGGTTTACCAAGTTGTGTCGTAATCAAACTCAATCCAATCTCCGAGTATGCAACAATAGGGACATGGTGTAGTTTAATCCAGACCGGAGCTTTCTTAACCTCCGCTTTCTTTAAATCAGTGTTAGGAGACCACACATTCAGAATCAAAGGAACTGTACGAATCAACCAAGGTCCATCCTCCAAGACTTTATCCATACCATCTTTATTCTCAAATTGGAACAAGAAAAAATCATCATGGAGCTGAATGCGTTTCAGACCATATTTAGCCCAGGTGTTTTTTACATAGTTTTCTACAAGAGGAAACGCGAGACTTTACCATGAAGAAACATACAAAGTTTGTATGAACCGTGGACCTTAACCTCCACCACGAGGCTTCAAAAGGAATTTGCACAACAGCAGCTCCTTCGACAACGTTCTCGTTCCTAAGCTCTTGAATTTTGACAACCTTCTTATTAGACTTGGCTTGAAGAACAGAAGCAAACGAGTTACCACCCCTATTTATAACACCATGCTGGGAACCGTGATTTGCACCTCCAAAGATTTCATCACTACACGAACGAAGAGATGCCGTTTTCTCCATATGATCAACAGGCTTCCCAAACAGAATCTGCTAACTTAGACAATCTTTTAAATTAAAATTTCAAAATCAGAATTTATATCCTCCTCTCCCTACACCCTTATCCAAGACACCGCACCAAGACCAGATAACCAAGCGACACAAGAAACCCTAAGAAATTAGGGTTTCAAACATGGAACATTTGTAATCTCAAGAAATGTTATGTACATGAAGTATAAGTACCCGCCCGGAACGCATGATGCTCCGGAGGGCAATATTTTTGATTTCTCTTTATCTGTAATGTTTTTTTTGAATATTAATAAAAAGTGGGGATTAGCTACCCTTCCGTACATAAAAGTTTTTAAGTCCTAAAATAATTTTTCGCTTTGCAAAGATATGTCCAAATGTTAAGTACGCCACCGACAAGGACCACTCTCTACAAGTTACATTATTGTCCGTATAAAAAAGGTTGAGCACCTCAAAATTAGCTTAGGGTGTGTAAGAGGATTGCAAACCCGGCACCCAGGATATAACCCTCAAATATTCACAAAGACTATCTATTACGAACGTACAAAACAGTAATAATAAAAATGTAGCAACATCAATATAAACCTGTAAAAAAACATCCTCGATATAAGACTGACCCGTCACCAGCATCCACATAAAAACATTGTCTAAACCATGAAAAGCTAGGAACCCCGCAACAAAAGGCTAAATACAGACGCTGCGGTAAAAAAGCAAATATTCATATTATATACAGGCCGCAAACAAAAATAGCCACACACGGCCACGGCATAACAAAAGAGAAAAAATCTAAGTGTTCAAAATACAACTAGCCACCACAACAGACTACATACGGTTATGGCATGAAGATAAAACTAAAAATACAACAACTCACGCTTGGGGAACGGCAAACAACACTCTCCAAGGCCTCTGTTCGTATCTTCTTCATATAGGCCCGAACTAAAGATGGTCCGCGTGAAGTACTAGTCTTCACCCACCCACGTCAGGGAAGACAGAGGGCTCTAAAAACAATCTCCGTCATGTATTGGCGAAGAGCCGCGGCATGATTCTTGGCTCCCTTAGCACGAGCATGGACATTCATCAAAGGCCCGAAGGATAAAGGTCTCACCCGAACGGCCGTTTATCACCACATTTGATGAATGGGAACCGAAACCTGCTCAATGCATGGTTGTAAATAAGCAGCTTCCGGAAGTCCAGCAAGAGGTCCGTCCAGCAGAAAACAATCCAAAACCTCATCCATCTCGACATCCTTCTTGGACTTCAGCAAATCCACCAAGGGGAAGCTTGCGTCTTCAAGAGCCTTTACTGCGTCAACATAACTTGCTCTCGCAGCCTCTGGGTTGTAAGCATCAACCAGGGAAAGACTTCTCCCGGCGACCCCAGATGCTCATGACCAGCCTCTAAGCCTTCCTGCATACCAAAGTCCACAGCCCGGCCCAAGGCGTGACCCAGAATTCCTGATACTGCGGAAAATTTTTCAAGCACTTAAGATAGCAAGTTGTATTCCATGTTCATGAGCCATCCATCCTCCTTCCGGCCAAAAGTCAAGTTGAACTCTGATAATAAAATAATGGAATGGTTGTTTGTTTTAAAACGTCTCTTTGAGTCGTTCTTTATATCTTGTGATTATTGTACTAATATTTAACACCCAAATTCTTGGTTCCGCTGCGTGTAAATTTGGGGGTGTTAAAGGAAGTGTGCGTCTTCAAGGGCCTTAACCGCGTTAACATAATCTGCGCTGGCAACCTCCGGGTTATAAGCATCAACTACGGAAAGACTCCTCCCGGCAACCCCATGCTCATAACCGGCCTCTAAACCTTCTTGCATGCCAAAATCAACGGCTCGGCCCAAAGCATGACCAACAATGCCCTAGTATTCTGAAGATTTCAAGCACTTAAGGAGAGCAAGTTGTATTCCATGGGTCAGGAGCCACTTCCTTCCGGCCAAAAGAGTCAAGTAGGTGGGATAAAATTCCCCCTTCAGACGGCCGGAGACATCCATCACGTGTATAGTTCCTGAGCTTAGTCCCGGCCTCGGTACAGGCCGCCTGGGCATCATTCAGGGTAGACTCAAGATGGGTGGCACGGGAGTCAAGCAATGAGATGTCATGATCTTTCTGAGTAATGGTGACCTTAAGAGCTGACACCTCCGCAGTAAAAGCAGACTTCTCCCCGGATAGTGAAGAAACTTGGTCACGGAGACGGACAACCTCTGCGGTTTTAGCCTCCTTTTCCGCCAACTGAGACTTCAACCTGAGGATCTCCGAGTCTTTCTTCTCCAACAACTTACCACGTGCAGCATACTTAGCATTGAGTTTTTCCTTAAGCTCCAACTCATGCTCCGCACGGGATCTCACCTTTGACCCAAGGAATATTTGCTGTGCCGCCCCTACATTAAACTCCGTATATAATTGATCACAGTCCATGGAACGGAGAGCAGAGAAGAAGGCGGGGGGAGCAACGCGGTCCACCAGGGTACGGCAGGAAAAGCCATCGTCCAACAACGAATCATTAGTAATGTTCCACCTAGGAACATACCAACGCTTCGCCTCGGAAGGATCTAGAGTAGCGAGCTCATAGAAAGAATCATCAGACCCTTCCGACTCCTCAAGCTGGGAAGGACCAGCCAGATCCGGATTAACATCCGCGGCGAGCTTGGCCTTGGTGGAGGTTGTGGTGGCAGCGGCAGTATCTACCGGAGCACTCAAAGTGCTAGAGCTGTAAGGATAAACAAAAGATCAACGATTAGGAAAAGGTGCGGAAATTCAGAAAGTACTTAAGGATGCGTATACATACCTCCCCACAGTAGTGCGGATCTGGAGGCTCGCTTGGGCAGATAAATCCACAAAACTTTCACTTTCTTGAGGAGGAGCAACAGAGGGAGTAGCAGACTGTTCCCGGCCCAACAAACGAGAGCCTGCCGGCATAATCTGCTCCAAACCAGCAAGGGTTTTACCTCCGGTACCGGAAGCAAGGGAAGGGTGATCCGTCCTCAACCTCTTAGCGGGAAGAACGTCGCTCTGCTTTGTCAGTCTTTTCTTCTTAATCTTTTTAGATTGCTCCGTAACAACCTCCTCATCACTCTGCCTCACCGTGGCCGTACCCTCACCCGGGTCCGCTAACTCTAGATAAGCATCCTTTTCAGTAACACGTTCCTACCCTCTTTCAGTCGGAGCAGGGATCTCCGTGGCCGCAACAGAACCACTACCCCCAGCTGCAGGAATCACCAGGGGCATGAAGCAATGTCGGGTGCTCTCTAGCAATGTCACCTGATCATCTCCCTTCTGAACTTCCACTGCCCGGACCTTCCGAGGGTCAGCAGTCTTGATAAAATCCAACAAGCCCATATCTGCAAAATAAACATCAAGTAATCAGGCTTTATAACATAAAAGTACCACTACTAAAAGAAAATAACACCCACCCGTTCCGTCAGGACGCTCAAAAGCCGGATAAGAGTTATCGTCAAAAGGATAGTACGGGCTCAAACCCACAAGGCATAAGAAGCACTCAGGATACCGGCGAAAAGGAGCCTTATGGCTTTCAAGAAGTTTAACGGTTTGCTCTTGACGAGCAGTAAGATGGGGAGCTGGGTCCTTCTCTAGGACACCTCCCATATATAAAGGGACGGAAATGGGAAATACGCAAGAGTCAACCCAGAAAAAGTGGTCCGCCCAATTTTTTATGGAATCCGGGGGTTTTGGAAAACAAGACGGAGCAGAAGTAGAACGTTTAGCAAAGGAAAATAACCCGTCACTAAACGTACGGGTGTAGAAAGCACGAAAAACGGTTACTGAGGGGGAAAGGTCGAGTACACGCGTCAGAACTTCAAAATGAGACACCCGGGCCGCGCCAAAAGGCGATAATTGAGAAATATGCACACGGAAGTATTTAAGGACGGCCATAAAAAACTTTGTAAACGGGATCCTATAACCACAAACATCAAAAATCCTAGTATATACGCCTACTTTACCGGCTGGGAACTGGGCAATAGTTTTATCACACCCCGGAGCAGTGGGATGAACCTCAGCCGGAATATAAAAACTTTCGCAAAAGCTATCTACCATCTCTTGGGTCATAATAGAACATTTAGCAGAAAAATTAGCCATTTGGGAGTTCGAGTGAAGGGAAATGCTAACCTGAATTTTGGAAAACCCTAAAAAGGAAGAAAACGATGTGCGGACGTATGCTAAAGATGAAAAGCTTGAAGAAATCAACAATGGTGGAAAGTAGAGTTGTGGAAAAGGAAACAGTAAAAACACAAGGGGGTATTTATACCCTTGGTATATTTATACCTACCCACAGCCAGATGATGCCACGTGTAATCAACTCATATGATCAACGATTGAGTTTCGCCTAGGGAGCAGTTAAAACAGCTGTAAATACGTCACATCAGTCAGAAAATAAAAAGACAACGTCGGTCCACGTCACCTAAACGTCACCAACTTGATAAGGAAGCTTTGCGGAGAAGACATGCGACCGCAGAGAGCGGCAAACCATACTAATGAAACCGGAGTCTAGCATTGATCACCGCACGCAGGACATGGTCCGCAGGTCATAACTGGGGGGACTTGATGATGTATAGTAGGCATACCAAGCCCCCGGGCTTGGGCCACACTATCACTTGGGCTTCTGGGGCCAACTTAGCAGTCATGGGCCGAAACTAAACCCAATCCTGCATTGGTCACGGCCCGGACACAGCAAAACGGACGCGGACCTAACTATAGGATACTTCCGTCCACGGAAAGTACACGCGTCCGTACACATGGTTATTACGGAACCTTGCCCGACAAGGGACCCACTCTGGCCACTAACTAAACAAACGAAATATTAGGAAACCCTAATATTTCGTTCGCTTATAAAAAGGGACCTTCTGACGCAATGAACGATATAATTTTCTCACTCTACATACACATACTTTCTCTCTCTACATGTTTACTTACTCTCACGCCGGAGTCTAACCGTGGGGTCCGTCCCCACGGTAAGGCTAACGGTTTATTTGATTGTGCAAGAAATCGTCACTTTTCTTGCTCTAGTACAAGATTTAAAGCTCAAATCATTCGGGAACTCGACCCGACGTGTAATTTGAGTCATATTCTAACCCCTAATCCAATTTTGTACTAACATATATAATTATGTACAGAGAACCGATTAGCCACACTAGATATGGAAATTTATTCCATGACTTTATAGAACCCAAATTCTTTATAACTTTTTAGAGTACAGATCAATAAGTCTCCTGGCAACTTCCTGTAAACTTCATTCTACCAAATAGTCTCTTAATTATTAAATCCTGTAAACTTCATTCTAACTTCCTAAATTGTCTGAAAAGTATAACTGCACATATGCAATCAGTTTCCTAGAAACTTAAATGAAATTACACAAAAAAAAAAAAAAAAATTCTCAAACTAAATAAGTTTCATGTAAATTTCCTCATCTGGATTTCTTAGAACTAAGTACTAAGAAACAGAAACTTACATGTAACTTCATTGACTAAAAACAATACTGACATAAAT
>BQNB010176985.1:0-13009 GCA_026074375.1 Tanacetum coccineum
GTTTTTGTCTGTTTTTGGTCATTTAAGCTCGTTTTTAGAGGTAAAAGATATGTGTAATTAAGCACTTATCAGTATCCAATATGCATCCCTTATGAATACACATGAGTTTGGCGGGAACAATCCATATATTCAAAGAATATAACCAACAGTCACATTTGCTTATGTAACAATATTCACATATTGTTAACCGACAATGGACATATTTAGAATGATAAATCATTCAAGGATTAAACATGAAAATATATAATAATAGTTATTATATGAATGAAAAACAAACATCAAGTGCCTTTTATTCATTAGAAAGTAAAACTGTCTTACAATTCCAAATTATCCAAATGCTAATAAACACATATTTACATAAGACTACTAGCTGGTATCATTCCTATTTTCTTAGTCAATTCAGAATGTTTTGGAAATGCTAAAGCCTTTGTGAAAGGTTCAGCTAAGTTGTCATCCGTGTCAACTTTTTCTATCTTTACATCACCCATTTCTATGGTTTCTCGAAGATAGTGAACTTTAGCGCGAAAATGTCTTGCACCTTTAGTGACTTTGTGGTCTTTCGCTATTGCTATGGCTCCTGTATTATCATAATACATATTTATAGGTTCTTCAATTGTGGGAACAACACCAAGCCCATAAATGAATTTACGAATCCATACAGCCTCTTTCGATGCGTCAAAAGCAGTGATATATTCAGCATTTGTAGATGAGGTTGCAAATATACTTTTCTTCATGCTTTTCCAGTCAACATCACCTCCATTTAAAACAAATACATATCCAGTCTGAGACTTCATGTCATCAGCATCTGTCAGATATCCAGAATCAGTGTAGCAAGAAACCCTAAGCTCTCGTTTTGTATCACCTCCGTAAACAAGAAACATATCTTTAGTATTGTGAAGATACTTCATAATGTTCTTAACAACAGTTCAGTGAGCATCACCTGGATTCTGTTGAAATCGACTTGTTATGTTCTAAGCGAACGCAACATCAGGACGAGTACATCTCACAGCATACATAAATGATCCAACAGCCGAAGCGTATGGAATATTTTGCATGCGTTGTATTTCAGCAGGTGTTGAAGCACCTTGAGATTTACTAAATTTCAGCTTTTCTTGCATTGGGATCATTCCACGTTTGGAATTTCCATGTAAAATCTTTTCATGATTTTCTCAATGTAAGCACTTTGACATAAACCAATTAATCGCTTTGATTTATCTCGGTAGATCTTAATTCCAAGAATGTATGTAGCTTCTCCTAAATCTTTCATAGCAAAACATCTTCCAAGATAGGATTTTACATCTTGTAACATTAGAATATTGTTTCCCATGATCAATATGTCATCGACATAAAAGATAAGGAAAGTGACATAACTCCCACTAGCTTTTACATATACACATGGCTCATTACAATTTTGATAGAATCCAAATTTATTAATTTCATCATCAAATCGTTTATTCTATTGCCTAGATGCTTGCTTAAGTCCATAAATGGATTGTTTGAGCTTGCATACTCGGTTTGGAAATTTCTGATTAACAGAACCTTCAGGTTGCTCCATGTATACCTCTTCATTGAGATATCCATTGAGGAAGGCAGTTTTGACATCTATTTTCCAAATCTCATAGTCATAAAACACAACTATGGCTATAAGAATCCTAATAGCTCTAATGTCTGCAACAGGAGAAAAGGTTTCTTCATAGTCAATCCCTAGGGTTTGAGTGAAGCCCTTTGCTACAAGACGAGCTTTATATGTGTGCACTGCTCCATCCATGTCGGTCTTCTTTTTTTGAAGAGCCATTTGAGACCAACGGTTTTACCGTTAGGAGGAAGATCAACTAACTCCCAGACTTTGTTGTCTTTTATGGATTGCATCTCCACATTCTTAGCATTAAGCCATTTGTTAGATTCAGGATCCAACAATGCGGCTTTATAGTTAGCGGGTTCACCAAGATCCCCTAACTCATGTTTCTCAGCATCGACGTATAAAAACAATCGATCTGTAGGACGGCGTGTCCTTGTGGACCTACAAATGGTATTGATATCACTTTGAGGTTCATCAATTTCTTGATCATCATCTTCATGATTTAAGCTAGTGTCTAAAGAAGGATGCGTATCTTCTTCTTAAATTATTTCAAGATATTCTAGACTCCCACTTGCTTCTTGATTTATAAAGGACTATATACTAAGGAAGTCAGCATTCCAAGCAACAAAGACTTTGTTCTCAGGTGGGTAGTAGAAAGAATATCCCATCGTTTCTTTGGTATCTACAAAGATACACTTAATAGATATGGGCTTTAGTTTATCAGGTTTGGTAAGTGTATCATGCTTAACAAGTGCCTCACAACCCCATACTTTTAAGTAAGACAACTTAAGGGCTTGCTCATGCCATACTTTATATGGTGTCTTATCAACCTTCTTAGTTGGAACCATGTTGAGAATGCATGCAGCAGACTCAAGGGCATAATCCCTAAAGGACTTTGGAACAGGTAGTTTACTTCAGCATGGATCAACCCTTGTCTAGACAATGTTTATAATCTCCTCCCTGACACACCATTATGTTGTGGCATGTAAGGAGGAGTTCTATTAGCAATAATCCCATAATCCCTTAGATGATCCAAAAACTCTTGACTGATATATTCACCTCCACGATCAGAACATAGTAACTTAATGGTCTTCCCGAGTTGGTATTCTACTTCCTTTTGAAATACATTAAAAGTTTCAAACACTTCATGTTTATGTTTAAGCAAGTAAACATAACCATAACGACTAAAGTCGTCAGTCAAAGTGATGAAGTAACTAGCTCCTTGTCTTGACATAATCTTAAATGGACCACATACATCGGTGTGGATTAGTCTAAGTAGATCTTTAGCCTTTTCCACTTGATGTGAATAAGGTTTTCTTGCCATCTTTCCAGACATGCACCCACCACGGACAACTTTTCAAAGATAATGTCAGTTGAATCGAGAGTCCATCATGTTGTAACTTTCTATTGCATTTCTTGATAATGTGTCTAAGATGATGTGCCACAAGGAAGAGTCCAAGCTAAGCTTGGCTCTTTTATTGCTTATAGCATACATAGAACTATCATTTGTATTAGAAGAATACAAATCAATTTCATAGATATCATCCCGTGGGATAGCATAAAAATAAACCAAATTATTTCTAGAAACTGAAATTGTATTCTCATTCTCAAAGCGGTTAACAAAACCATCTTTGTACAAATGTGAAACTGAAATGATTCCTCTAAAAATAGAGGGATCATAATGACAATTGTGTAAAATTAAAACTAGTCCACTAGGGAGACACAAGTGAAATTCTCTAATAGCTTCAACTGCTGCACGATGACCATCGCCCACGTACAGACTTAAAGCTCCTGGCTTCAGCTTCCTACTTCCCTTGAGACCCTGATTAGTTATACAGATATGAGTACCACAACCCGTATCATAAACCCAAGATGTACTAGGAAAAGAATAGAGTTCTATGGTGAAAATACCTAAAGTGCTAGCTCCTTGAGATAGCTTCTTCTTTTTCAGTAACTTGGCGAGATAAACGGGACAATTCCTTCTCCAATGACCTACTTCACCACATTGGTGGCAGATCGCATCCTTCGCAGGATTATCCTTCTTGGGTGTTGGAGGATTCTTGGGTTTAGGAGCAAAAGGTGGCGCTAGCACAGGTGCATAGCCCATCTTTGCTTTCCCTTTCCCTTGATTCCCCTTAGCAGCCTTATGCGGTTTCTTCTTTTGTTTTTTCTGGACCCTTCCTGCTATTATAGGATGAATTGCAGGTGCAACATCTTTTTGTGGAAGAGTTAGCTCATGTAGCTTAAGCATAGCATGCAACTCGGTCACGGTCTTTCCCATGCTATGCATGTTGTAATTTTGCACAAAACTATCATATTCCTTTCTTAGAAAGACCAAGATAAGGCTCACTGCAAGGTTTTAAGTCATGGCATGACCGAGATGTTTTAGATTGTCTATATAACTCTTCATTTTGAGAACGTAAGAGCTTACAGACTGTCCTTCTTCTTGTTTGCATGCGTAAAATTCTCTTACGGTCTGAAGAAGTTCCTGATCTGCCTGTTGTACATACAACGTTTTTAGTTCCTTTAGCATATCATATGCACCATGGTGCTCCAGATTATTTTGGATATCTGGGTCCATGGTCATAAACATAAGACCAGTAATTTCCTTCGAAGCCTTGACCCATGCATTATGGGTGTTTAGAACATTCGAAGGAAGTACTTGTCTAGCAGGTGGAACTGGCATTGCAGGTGCTGCTCTTAGAATGGTAACTTGTCTTCAACAAAGAGCACAATATGAAGATTGCAATACCATTCCATGAAGTTATTTCCAGTTAATTTTTATTTTTCAAACAACGACCTGAATAACGAATTGTTTAGTATGGTGGTAGTCATCTACAATTTAGAAAAAGTTCAAATTAATTAATATTTTTGATAATTAAATTCTTAATAGAATTAACGACCCGATTAATTTACTAATTAAGACTAAGACCCAACTTGACCTCCCACTTATTAACAAAGGTCTGACCAATACGAAAACAAGTAGGGTAAGAGGTAAGCGACGAGCGTTAATTAAATTTGATGCAACTCTTAGATTTATGAGACCGGTCTAGACATTAGTAAACACGTAATAATGTCAAGAGCATGTTTAGTTCTCATCTTATGCCTCGAGCACGAGGTCTGACCAGGACTACCCGATTTAAGTCTACCAAGCAAGAACGTGCAAAAATAGTTAGAGGTCTGACCAGTGAACCAAATTTGCCATGGGTTGGAATGACCCTGAGGTCTGACCAGAGCGGCCAAGCCAAATGCACGTGTTCTTGGTTGGATGGCATTGACTTAAAGTTTAACTATGGGGTATACACATAAAAGTGTCAAAAGCGTGTACAAAGAGGCATGCAAAACAACTTTGTAGCACTAATTTTAAAAACCTTTTATAAATGACATTGTAGTGATTAAATTGGTTCACGGTAACTCCAATCGAACGCGCAAAGAAGCGGAGAACCAGGTCAGCGCGAAGCTTATTAAAAACCTGAATTCTTTAGAAAATTCCTCCTTAAACTTCTCTTATAGTTTGTTCTAGTGGATGAGCCGTACTTCCCAACAATCTATAATGTCTAGTTTTTAATTAATCTTGAAATCAAGTTTCATATTTTAGAGTCTTATTAATTTTCTCAAAAAATCAAGTTTTCCACGAAACAAATAATAAGTCACAATGAACATGTATTTATGCGTGTAATTAATAGACTAGTTTTAATATCATCTTTCACTATAAGTATTAGTCCATATTGCAAACATATTAGGCGTGTAAACGAGTAAACAAGTAAAAATATGCACATAAAAGACTAAAACTAAAGATGACATTAAATAAACAAGTATACATGTAAAATCCGAGTTCTCAAGCGAGTCTTCCCCAATTGGAGAACCATAAGACCCTCACTAGGTTTTCATCAATGTGCCTAGATCGCCCCATTCATCACAAAAGTGATTGAGTAGGTCTTATGGCCGGAAGGATAGACAAAATCAGACTAAATATGTAAAAGATCTAGTTTCAAAAAATAAAAGATTTTAGTTACCATAAATAAAAATCAAGATCTTTTATATATATAGTGTGATTTACTTTAAAAAGGAAACAAATCTACTTATTAACAATTTAATTTTATTCTTTTTTAACCTTTATTAACACTTAATAGTTTTCAAGATCTAGATTTACAAATTTTATTTAATTATGACAAGGATTTGCATAATCTTTGCCATATTTGCAAGAAAACAATAAATAAAACATAAAACGCAGCAGATCAAGCATATGAATTAAATCTAGGCGTGTACAATTCAAGACATGATATAATTCAAAAAGTGTAACCCTAATGCCAAAACGAGTTGACTCGTGATGCCACTGTTAGGATTTAACAAACTAGGTAACCAAGTTAGCTACGAGTACGCAGCGGAATGGATCTAGTTTTAGCACAAAGATTAACACAAAATAAAAGGAAGAAAACTAACCTTTAAGCTTTAGATCCTGAAAACAAATTAAGCAGTTAAATTACTGCCTCTACGGTTGCTCACACAAACACGTCAACCAAGTATGAGTTGATTGCTAGTCTACCTTCACGAACAAACACCACGTGTTAAACCAATCAAAACCCTAATTCGGTTAGGATTTACCAAAAACCAAACAAAACCCTAATTCTGGTTTATGTCTTGTCGAACTAGGAGAGACACCAACGTACACCGTGTGATCTTGAAACTTCAACAAGGAGAACAAGAATATCAAAAAACCCCTTGGAGGGGATTACCGAATTCGGTGGAGGAGAAAAACCCAAAATACCTTAAAAGGGTTTAAGGATTTCGGTTACGGTTTTTGAGGGAGATAGAAGCATCGAAACAATTAGGGTTTAAGGATTTGATTTGTGAATCAATGAATGAATAATACGTGAGGTAAGATGTTTATAATAGGCACATAACCCTAACCCCAATTCTGTAGAACAAGGAAACAATGTTTTCCTTTTCCCTTGCCTCTCTACCAAACCAAACATACCCCTCTCAAGAACCTTTGGGGTTCGGCCCAAACTAATGGCACCCATAGGTTTTCGGGTATTGTCCGTTGTTAGTTTTAAATATTCATTACACACTAGTTAAACATCACTTAACCGGTAAAATAACACGATAAATATTTAAATAGTCGTTATTTACCGTTAATTGTTTAACTAGTGTCACGAATATTTAAATGATAAAGCCGAGGGACTAAAAATGAACAAAACCCGAACCCGAGGGTGCCTTAGTTTGGCTGAACCCTCAAAGGTTCTAGAGAGCAAGGGGAAAGAAAACATTGTTTCCTTGTTCTACAAGAATTGGGGTAGGGTTATGTGCCTATATAAACACATATCTCTCACCTCATTATTCATTCATTGATTCACAAATCAAATCCCTAAACCTTAATTGTTTCGGTGCTTCTCTCACCCTCAAAAACCCTAACCGAAACCCTTAAACCCTTTTAAGGGATTTTTGGTTTTTCTCCTCCACCGAATTCGGTAATCCCCTCCAAGGGGTTTTTCGATATTCTTGTTCTCCTTGTTGACGTTTCAAGATCACACGGTGTACGTTGGTGTCTCTCCTAGTTCGACAAGACATAAACCCGAATTAGGGTATTGTTTGGTTTTCGGTAAACCCTAACCGAATTAGGGTTTTCATTGGTTTTCGATTACAAGGCTCACAAGGGTGCGTTTGGTGATCGGGTGTATAACACATGGTGTTTGTTCGTGAAGGTAGACTAGCAATCAACTCATACTTGGTTGACGTGTTTGTGTGAGCAACCGTAGAGGCAGTAATTTAACTGCTTAATTCGTTTTCAGGATCTAAAGCTTAAAGGTTAGTTTTCTTTCTTTTATTATGTGTTAATCTTTGTGCTAAAACTAGATCCATTCCGCTGCGTACTCGTAGCTAACTTGGTTACCTAGTTTGTTAAATCCTAACAGTGGCATCACGAGTCAACTCGTTTTGGCATTAGGGTTACACTTTTGAATTATATCATGTCTTGAATTGTACACGCCTAGATTTAATTCATATGCTTGATCTGCTGTGTTTTATATTTTATTTAATGTTTTCTTGCAAATATGACAAAGATTATGCAAATCCTTGTCATAATTAAATAAAATAAGTAGATCTAGATCTTGAAAACTATTAAAAGTTAATATAGGTTAAAAAGGAAGAAAATTAAATTGTTTAATAAGGTAGATTTGTTCCTTTTTAAAGTAAAACACACTAAATAATAAAAATTCTTGATTTTTATTTGGTAACTAAAATCTTTATTTTTTGAATACTAGAACTTTTACCATTATGTCTGATTTTGTCCTATTCTTCCGGACATAAAACCTACTCAATCACTTTGTGATGAATGGGGCGATCTAAGTGCACATTGAAGAAAACCTAGGAGTCTTATGGTATCTCCAAATGGGGAAGACTCGCTTGAGAACTCTGATTAAGACATTCTCTAGCTGTGTTATTTAATGTCACTTTAGTTTTATCTGTTATGTTTGCATATTTACTTGTGTACTCTTTACACCTAATATGTTGCAATATGGATCTAATACATATAGTGAAAGATATATTCAAAACTAGTCTATAATTACACGCAGAATACATGTTTCATTGTGACTTATTATTTGTTTCGAGGAAACTATGATTTTTTGAGAAAATTAATAGACTCTAAAATATGAAACTTGAAATTCAAGATTAAATAAAAACTTATACATTATATATATGTTGGGAAGTACGGCTCATCCACTAGAACAAACTATAAGAGAAGTTTAAGGAGGAATTTTCTAAAGAATTCAGGTTTTTAATAAGCTTCGCGTTGACCTGGTTCTCCGCTTCTTTGCGCGTTTGATTAGAGTTACCATGAACCAATTTAATCACTACAATGTCATTAATAAAAGGTTTTTAAAATTAGTGCTACAAAGTTGTTTGCATGCCTCTTTGTAACAACGCTTGAACAACATTTATGTGTATACCCCATAGTTAAACTTTAAGTCACTGCATCCAACCCCAGATACATGCATTTGCTAGTGCCGCTCTGGTCAAGACCTCAGGTTCATTCCAACCACATGCAATTACGGTTCACTGTCTACCCTCTAACTATTTTAGCCTCGTTCTAGCTTGTAGACTTAAATCGGTAGTCCTTGTCAGACCACGTGCTCGAGACATAAGATGAGACAAAATCTGCTCTAGACATTATTACGTGTTAACTAATGTCTAACAGAATAGTTCCTCATAAATCCAAAGAGTTGCATCGAAATGCAATTAACGCTCATCGCTTACCTCTTGGCCCTACTTGTTTCGTATTGGTCAGACCTTCATTAATAAGTGGTAGGTCAAGTTTAGGTCCTTAAGTCTAATTAGTAAATTAATTAGGTAGTTAATTCTATTAAGAATTTAATTATCGAAAATTACTAATAAATTTGAACTTTTCTAAATGTAGAATGACTACACCGTAGTTAGAACAATTCGTTATTCAGGTCGTTGTTTGAAAAACAAAAATTAACTGGAAACAACTTCATGGAATGGTATCGCAATCTTCAGATTATGCTCTCTGTTAAAGACAAGTTACCATTCTTGGAGCAGCCAATTCCTAGTTTGCCAGTTCCACCTGCTGGAGAAGCAAATCCTCCGGATGTCATGACCACGCATCAAGCTTGGGTCAAGGCTCAAAAGGAAATTGTTGGGCTTATGCTTATGACCATGGACCTAGATATCCAAAAGAATCTGGAACACCTTGGTGCATTTGATATGCTTAAGGAACTGAAAACATTGTATGTACAACAGCATATTCATGAACAGCTCAACCATGCGAAATTTCACGCGTGCAACTATAATAAGAAGGGCAAACTGAGTTAGCTCTTACGATCTCAAAATGAAGAGCTTATATAGACAACTTGAGAACGTCTCAGTCATGCAATGACTCAAAACTTATCTTTCAGCCTTATCTGTGTTTCACTAAGGAAGAATATGATGGTTTTTATGCAAAATTATAACATGCATAGCATGGGGAAGACCATGACCGAGTGCCAAGCTATGCTGAAGCTTCATAGAGCAAACTCTCCCTCCAAAGAAAGTTGCAACCTGCTCTCATGCTATAAGAGCAGGAAGGAACCTTAAAACCCAAAAAGAAGAAATCGCATAAGCTGCTAAGGGGACTCAAGGGAAAGAGCAAAGCAAAGATGGCAATGCGCTAGTGCAGGCGCCACCTTGTTCTCCAAACCCAAGAATCTCAACACCCAAGAAGGAAAAATCCTTCAAGGACGCGATCAGCCACCAATGTGGTGAAATATGTTTCATTGGAGAAGGAATAGTTCCTGTTAATCACGTCGATTGATGAAAAAGAAGAAGCTATCTCCAAGGCGCTAGCACTTCAGGTATTTTCACCAAAAAACCTCTACTCTTTAAACCTGGTACAATCATGTGGATTTAACGATACGGAGGTAGTGGTACTCATGTCTGTAAACAACACAGGGCTCAGGTAAGTAGGAAACAGAAGCCAAGGAGCTTTAAGTCAGTACTTAGGTCGAGTTCAACGTGCTTATTAAAGCCATTGGAGAATTTTCCCATGTGTCTTCGCAAGTGGTACTTGTTTTAATATTACACAATTGTCATTACGCCCCCTTTATTACTAGAGGAATCATTTTAGTTTCACGTTTGTACAAGGATGGTTTTGTTAACCGCTTTAAGAATTAAAATACACAATTCTGTTTCAAAGATTAAATACGATTTATTTAGCTATCCCACGTATGATGTTTATGAAATTGTTTTATCTAATACAAATGATAGTTCTATGTATAATGTTAGCAATAAAAGAGCCAAGCTTAACTTGGACTCTGCTCTCTTTTGTTGCATTGTCGTCTTGGACACATTAACTAGAAACGCATAGAGCAGTTGCAACATGATGGACTTCTCAATTCAATTGACAATCAAAGTCCTATTTGAAAAATGACGTTGCGATGTCTGTCCTGTAAGATGGCAAGTAAACCTTATTCACATCAAATGGAAAAGGCCAAATATCTACTTGGACTAATCCACACCGATGTATGTGGTCCATTTAAAATTATGTCAAGACAAGGAGCTAGCTACTTCATCACTTTTACTGATGACTTTAGTCGTTATGGATATGTTTACTTGCTTAAACATAAACATGAAGTGTTTGAAACTTTCAAAGTGTTTCAAAAGGAAGTAGAAAACCAACTCGGGAAGATCATAAAATCACTACATTCTAATTGTGGAGGTGAATATATGAGTCAAGAGTTTTTGGATCATCTAAGGGATCATGGGATTATTGCCCATAGAACTCCTCCTTACACGCCACAACATAATGGTGTGTCGGAGAGGAGAAATCGAACACTGCTAGACATGGTTCGATCCATGATGAGTCAAACTACTCTTCCAAAGTCCTTTTGGGATTATGCCCTTGAGTCTGCTGCAAGCATTCTCAACATGGTTCCAACTAAGAAGGTTGATAAGACACCATACGAAGTATGGCATGGGCAAGCCTTTAAGCTGTCTTACTTAAAATTTTAGGGTTGTGAGGCACTTGTTAAGCGTGATACACTTACCAAACTTGAAAAACTAGAACCCAGAGCTTTTAAGTGTATCTTTGTAGGATACCCAAAGGAAACAATGGGATATTCTTTCTACTACCCACCCGAGAACAAAGTCTTTGTTGCACAGAATGTTGAGTTCTTTGAGAATGATGTTATAGATCATGAAGCAAGTGGGAGTCTAGAAGATCTTGAAATTATTCAAGAAGAAGATATGCATCCTTCTTTAGACACTAGCTTAAATCATGAATAAGATGATTAAGAAATTGATGAACCTCAAAGTGATATCAATCTCATTCGTAGGTCTATAAGGACATGTTGTCCCACAGATCGATTGTCGATGCTGAGGAACATGAGTTAGGGGATCTCGGTGAACCCGCTAACTATAAAGCTGCATTGTTGGATCCTGAATTTGACAAATGGCTTAATGCTATGAATGTGGAGATGCAATCCATGAAAGACAATGAAGTTTGAGAGTTAGTTAATTTTCCTCCTGACGCAAAAACTGTTGGTCATAAGGGGCTCTTCAAAAAGAAAACCGACATGGATGGAGCTGTACACACCTATAAAGCTCGTCTGGTAGCAAAGGGCTTCACTCAAACCCTAGGGATTGATTATGAAGAAACCTTTTCTCGTTTTATGACTATGAGATTTAGCAATTGGATGTCAAAACTGCCTTCCTTAATGGATATCTTAATGAAGAGGTATACATGGAGCAACCTAAAGGTTTTGTCAGCAAGAAATTTCCAAACCGAGTATGCAAGCTCAAACGTTCCATTTATGGACTTAAGCAAGCATCTAGGCAATGGAATAAGTGATTTGATGATGAAATTACGAAATTTAGATTCAGTCAAAATCGTGATGAGCCTTGTGTATATGTAAAAGCTAGTGGGAGTTATGTCACTTTCTTAATCTTGTATGTCGATGACATATTGATCATGGAAAAAAATATTTCAATGTTACAAGATGTAAAATCCTATCTTGGATGATGTTTTGCTATGAAAGATTTAGGAGAAGCTGCATATATTCATGGAATCAAGATCTACCGAGATAGATCAAAATGATTAATTGGTTTATGTCAAAGTGCTTACATTGAGAAATCTTGAAAAGATTTTATATGGAAAATTCCAAACGCGGAACGATCCCAATGAAAGAAAAGCTGAAATTTAGTAAATCTCAAGGTGCTTCAACACCTGCTGAAATTCAGCGCATGCAAAATATCCTATACGCTTCGGCAGTTGGATCAATTATGTATGCTGTGAGATGTACTCGTCATGGTATTGCGTTCGCTCAGAACATAACAAGTTGATTTCAACAGAATCCAGGTGATGCTCACTGGACTACTGTTAAGAACATTCTGAAGTATCTTCGCAATACTAAAGATATGTTTCTCGTTAACGGAGGTGATACAAAATGAGAGCTTAGGGCTTCTTGCTACACTGATGCTGGATATCTGACGGATGCTGATGACATGAAGTCTCAGACTGGATATGTTTTTATTTTAAATAGAGGTGTTGTTGACTGGAAAAGCACAAAGCAAAGTATTTTTGCAACCTCATCTACATATGTTGAATATATCACTGTTTTTGACGCATCAAAAGAGGTTGCATGGATTCGTAAATTCATGGGCTAAGTGTTGTTCCCATAATTGAAGAACCCATAAATATGTATTGTGATAATACTGTAGCCATAGCAATAGCGAAAGATCATGGAGTCACTAAAGGTGCAAGACATTTTCACGCAAAAGTTCACTATCTTCGAGAAACCATAGAAATAGGTTATGTGAGGATAGAAAAAGTTGACACAGATGACAACCCAGCTGACCCTATTGGGAAAATAGATTGTAACAGACTTAATACTGGTAGTATAACAGTTAAGTCTGGTAGTAATAGTTAGTTCTGTT
>BQNB010176986.1:0-12183 GCA_026074375.1 Tanacetum coccineum
ATACGTATTATATATTATATTATATATATTTTTGAGAGTGAATTTTCCTTAGGGAATTTTCTTAATTGCTCTTTGGAATATTATTATTATAGTATATTTTACAAGTGTATAAAACTAAACAATCAGTTTTTGGCGCCGTTGCCGGGGACTAGTGTTTAAGATTCCTTTGTTTTGTGTTTGATTTGGTTTGAAGATCCTTTCGTCCTCGAAAGTTTCATTCTTGTTTTATAATTCAAAAAAAATCCAAAAAAGTAAAAAATATATATTTTTCTTTTCTTTCTAGTATAGCTATCATATAAAAAAAATCAAAAATATAAAAAATTATCCTTTAAAAAAGAAATTAAATAAACAAAGTTGGTAAACGAACACCAACATATAATACCTTCCATTGAGGTATTATCATAAATAAGTTCCGGTGAACTTGAAAAGTTCCCAAATCGAACCAAAGATTCAAAAACTTGCCATTTGTGTCACTTACGAGGAACGGCTCACCTTGAAAAGCAATTTTTGAGAGCTCGTGAAGTGAGTTGATTATTTGGTTTAAGTTGTCTCTCGTTTTGTCCGTAAATAAAATATGTTGTTTAAAGAATCGAAAAAACCAAAAATAATCTTCTTTTTCTTCTTATCCATTTAATTCTTTTCCTTAACCCTCTAAATTGTTTAATTCTTATGGCGTCTCATCGTTCAAAATCCCTTTACGCTATCAAGGAATGCTCGACTTGTGGAAGTTTGTACACTAGAGAATGTTGTTCAATAGGGAGTCTTGAAGACAAGATTCTTGTTCCCGTACCCGACTCTTCTCCGCGTTGTGCAAGATGTGGAACCCCGGTTGATGGTCCGAGTTGTCGTGGATGTGCATTTTTACGAAAGAAATTCGATGAAGATTTGCTTGCGTATTGTGTTGAAAATGGAATTTTCAAAGACTTTCAAGATACTTCCGAATCATCCGATGACAATACCAACGTTGTTAATGCTCTTCGAGAGCCATGCGTTGTCAATCAAGACCCCGGTGTAAAGTCTTCGCAAGATCCTCCACAGATTGACCATAATTGTTGTTATGAGTGCGGTGATTCATTAGATGGAATTTTTTGTCAACAATGCATTTGTAAATCTTGTGGTAAAGGTGCTCATTACGGTTATAATTGTCCACCAAAAGTTTTGATTATTTCTAATCCAGAACAATGCAATCAAACCATTAGTGAGCTCCCACAGATTTTGCCAAGTGTTCATCCGACATGCAGTTATGCAACTGAAAATTCATTCGCTTATGATCCAAACCCAAATTCTTTCAATATTACTCCAAGTGTTTTCAACCAACCTCCACAACCCCAGTTTGAGACTTACTTATGTGAGTTATGTGGAAATAATGCTCATTATGGTTATGATTGTCCACCACAGTTCCCGCTTGTCTATGAACAGGAGCCGTGTTACAATCAAAACTTTAATGATAATTATTATCCACAAAATTCACTGAGTTTTTCTCAACAATATCTTTGTTGTGCTTATTGCGAGGGTCCTCACTATGATTATCAATGTCAACCGATCAATGAAACTTACTATGAACCTAACCCGAGTTATGATTATTTCGGTTTTACCAACCACAACCCCCGCAGGACTCCGTCTATTGTCAAGAAACCCTTGATAAAATTCTTGAAGAGCTTGAAGAATTAAAACGAGATCAAAGAATGTTAAAAAGAAAATAGGGTTTGGAGTATCGAGGAAAATGAAGCAATGAACAACAGCTTTGTCGATTAGAGAGATTAAGAAATATGGAATGATTTGGTCTTTAGAAGATTTCGAGGCGAGGAGATTGATGAAGAATATGAGAGATATTGTGAGATTAGAATTCCAAAACTTAAGCAAGATTGTAATATATGGGGAAGCGAAGTTCGAAAAAAGGAGCAAGCTTACGAAGAAGAAAAGTATTCTGCTGCCTGTCGTTACATGCTTTCTATTAATTGTGATGATGAGGATGATTATATTCCTTCAGGAGATATTATTGCTCAATATTCTACGTCTAAATCAATCACAACTGACTTACCAATCGAGGAGCCCGATAATTCTCTAAAAATGGAGGATGAGCATCTCGACACTATTCTGGCAATGGAATCGGACGAAGTAATAAAGTCTAGTGTGGGAGATCCCCCTTTTAGAGTCCCAAATCCCGAGTGAAGTTTGAGGGATATTTTCGATGATAATTTGATGTGCTTAATTGTAAATGATTATAGTGTTAATGGTTGAGTCGAACTTGAGGAATCTTTGAATTAACCATGATACTTCGATTGATATTATTTTCTAAAGATCGACCCTATTTTAAAGGTGTGTTGCCGATGAACTCATCATATGGCTACAATTCCACCGGTGGATATTGTTGAGTCCCGATTTTGATCCAAATGATGATACTTCAAGTGATGATGATGATTTTGAGGACATCAAGTACGTTAGCCTAGAGGAGGTAAATGAAGTCGATCAAGAAAATGAAGAGTTTGATTTAGATGACATTCTTCAAATTCCAAGAGTTATCCTTCGTGAAAAAATTTGTCTCGAACGTAGTCGTTTTTTTTTCGAATATCGAATCTTTGATATGTACAATCATATATTCTTCCCATCTTTTTATTTTTTTCATGGATAGTGATTGTCCGATATTTCTCTTTCTTTTCGAATAAATTTCTTATCCGATATTCGAGCTTTTAGCGTTCATACGGAATGAGCCGAGAAGTGGCACCATACTACCTATATATCATGCTAAAGTACTCTCTTGCCCGAATATGTTTCATTTCATTTTGATAATACATCAATTACTCCCGTCCTCCTCCAGAACCACGGATGTTTGTTTTGATTGTGGCTTTATAATGATGAATCTTTGAGACCAGCGAGAAGGTTAAAATAGAGTTGTTTCAAATTTTGAAGAGGCGATTCCTTCACATTGTCCCTCGTATTTTGACCATTTCTTCCTTATCTCGAGGTTTCTTTCCTTTTATCTTGCTCCACCGGGACGTGAAGATTCATTTTTGAGCTCGAATCATCACATTTCATTTCTTAAAACCGTTGGCCTTTTTATGGAAGTTTCTTTCTTCCATAATTGCTCTCCCTAAGGACGAATAAATTCGGGGATCGAGTCGAGCTTGCGACTCGGTGACCAAAAACAAGCCGCTTCGTGGGAGTTCACCCCATGCTTATCTTTTCTATTTTCTTTCTATTTTCTAGTATCGAATGTGTTGTGTTGAGAGAGGCTTGTTCTCTTTCCGATTTCTCGATGTTTGTTGCTTGTTTGTTGTGATTTTTGTTAGGTTCGACAAAAATTCTTTGAAGCCTCTCGTGTCCGGTGATTTGTCCAGTTCTATACTCGGAGCTTCTCCTATCTTTTGTGAAATTAGTTTGGGAGATCCTTATTTTTCATAATATATCGATTCACGTTTATCTTTGAATAATTCTTAAAACATCTTAGATTTTAGTAGTTGAAACCTCGACTTTAAACATCAGAGGACGATGTTTCGTTTTAGTTTGGGGGTATGGATATCTATCGATTTGATGTTGCTTGCTTATTGTTTTGTTCTACGTACGTTTCCCACTAAATAGCAAAAATTTAAATTTTTCTTTTAGTCTATATATATAAAAAAATAATGTGTTAAGACAAAAATGTAGGTTTTCCGGTGGTAAGAATAAGAGTAATTTTGACCGAATCGAATAATGCTAGATGTTCTAGCTTTTTCTCTTAACAATTATTGATGATAGTTTGTGCTAGTTCACGTAGACTTTAGACATGCTAGACTGAAATCATTAGTAAATGAAAACTTGTGCTAATCTCAAGTAGATTTTAAATATGCCGAGTTGGATTTTATTGGGCTAAGTGTTCGCGAATTTCTTTATTAGAGATTTTTAAATTGCGAAGAATAGAAATGATAGTGAGTTATTTATAAGTCATGACAATTAAACGTAGAATAGTTGGTTTTTCTTTCAAAGCTCATAGTGTTAATTGTGCCTTTTCTCTCCATATGCTTGTTTCTCCTCTATATAATGTTTAATATAAATAGAGTTGTATGGTTTTTTTTTTTTTGGTTAATAATTAGCTAATAGAAGTTTTCTTTAGTTCCTTTGTGATTAGGATGAGTACACATCAGGAATACTTAATTTGGCATACTATATGTATCTTTAAAGAAATATATTTTGCTTCTTCCTTTTTAAAGAGCCTTAGGCGTATATGGGAGATAAGTTAGAATTTAATAATATTCGAGACTGATAAAGTTGCTGTTCTTTCGGCTCACAACGATGTTACAGCCTTTTAAAAAGGTGAGGAAAGTTTACCAGAAGTCGAAATATGATTGCTACATCTTGTCGGAGGCGTGGCCCCCATGTTTGTAGCCTTCTCTATAGGCTGTGGTTTAACAATGTTGCTTATATTTTTTTTGCCTTATTTTGTACCTTAAAAGAGACTAAGGGTTTTATGGTGCATTTAAGATTGGTCATTCATGTCTTAAAGAGCCCTCCGGGTATAATGTTTGGGGGGGGGGGAACCTGAATTGGATGCCTTGCTTAAGTAGCCTACTAAAGCCAAGAAATTTTGGTTGCCTCGATGTGGACTTTAATCTTGATAACATTTGATCTTTTGAAAAGGGCTAGGAGCTAATTATTGCGTTCTTAACATTACGCTTTATTTTTGGAATAATTGGAATTAATAAGTTCGAAACTCACAAGTCTTAAAGGAGCCCTTCGGGTATTATGACTTAAGTAAAATCTTGAGTATCAAAAGTAGGATTTTACGAAAGGAAAGTAATGTAACAATTAAATATTTATGAGTAGTGTTAGTGTCTACCCTGGACTTGTAATTAACAATGATCTTGTTTTTAGCTAGCATGGGATAAAAGTGAAAAATCAGGGAGGATGAAGGTTATCTTTAGACACTGAATGTGCTTTTTTATTCTATGATCTTAGATAGTTACAAATGCAAGGTAATGAAGACAATACATTATGTCATCACAAATATGTTGTAAGTTAGGTAGTTACATTATCAAGAAAAATCCATAAAAAGAGAAAATCTTTGAAAATGGGAAATCTGGTGTTTTATAACTGTGATCTCTTAACTCTGTCAAAAAAAATCTTGCTACTTTTCAAAGGTTTGATTGGGGATAAGTTTCGAGGGTATTTGGTTATAAGGCATATGTGATAATTGTGTGGGGGACACACAATCGTTTTTTAGTTTGGGGAATTTTGATTAGTGTAGAATACACTATCCGTTATACCTATAATACCCATTAAACCCAAAACAGACCAAAAATATGCTGCTGTATTTGTGTTCTGTGTATGAGGTACGGATATATCAAAAGCCATGAAACCGTCAAAACAAGCAGGCTACGTGACACTGAGACGGCAAGAGTGCAACAAAAAGCGGAAGCAAGCCAAGGAAAAGTCCACAACCCTCAGGTCAAAACAGTGGTAAACATGGTCAACCAAAGTCAACTCATAAAAGACAAAACCTAAAAATATTCCACTTTGGTCCTCCAACTTTTAGAAAAGTCTAAAAATAGTCCTTGGACCTTAATGGGCCTCAAAACCTTAAAAAAACTTACCGGATGCCTATTAACCAAAAGCCCAAAACCATAAGCCCATTAACCAAACCCTATACCCTTTTATGAAACTACAAGGACTTGTCCTGCCATTTTTGAAAGTAGCTTTTACACTACAAGTGTGATATCAAAAGACAAGGACCATTTGTGCAATCTTCCCAAACTTCAAACTGAATTTACCTCTTTCAGTTATAAAAAGAAAAAAATAGACGCGAGAACCATTTACTATTCATCGTCTTCAACAATTTACCTTAGGGTTAAATCAAGGGGGTTTTGGAAATTGATGGGCAAGGAAGTCAATTCAAGAGCTCACAAGTACAATGGCAGGGTCAAAAGGGTCTTCTCAAAAGCCCTTAGTAGCTCACTCAAGCCATAGGCCACGTCATCAATGGGGAAGCACAAATGAGATGGGTTTTTATCTCTCTAATCACTCACAGAGGTAACATATATGTCACATCACGGATTGCCACGCTGGCAATCCGTGTGTGCACATATGTGATCCAACGGCTTACAACAATTCCCCAATGATTGAAGAATCCAACGGGCATGATTGAAAGAGCTTGGGAAGCAAGGAAGGTCTGGAAGCTTCACCAACTGGCTATAAATAGCCCCCTCCTTCACACACATTCACTATCTAGGTAGGAGTAGGAGTAGGAATTAGATAGTATCTTTTAAATTTAAGCTTAAATTTTAATCATGTAATTTCATTTTCAGTTATTTGTAACCTTCTTTAAAAAGTAATGTAATCAATTTCTTTTATTAAATGCAATTTAGTTTTATCATAAGCTTTTATATTTTCAGTTTCTAAGCTCTCATTTGTTTTTATAAGCTAATAAGCTCTTTTAATCTCTTCATTACTTCTGTCACTTTTCATAAGCTCAAGTTAGAATATAATTTAGTATTAATCTATTCAAATCATAGAACTAGCTTAATTACCTTTGCTTTTGGGTGTTAAGAATTTTTGGAAGTTTGACCAATTATGGAAAGGTCAAAGATGGACTTATACCCTAGCTTATTAATAAGCTAGGGAGCTTGTAGCTGCTCTTAATTGAGACCTTTTGTTTAGCTAAAGGTTCAAGTAAGTTTCTCTTTACCTTCTTCTCTAATTTCAGTATAAACTACTTGGTTTTAGCTTTTATGTTTATTTTTGCTTATTTGCTTATTCTCTTTGCTTATTAGAACTTATTTTAGTTTAATTTAGCTTAATAACCTAAGATGTTCATCTATTTTTGCTATTGATAATTTAGATCTTTGTTTTTCATAAATTTATCTTAAAACCTCTAAAAAACCAAAAATAGTAGAGATTAGCTTAATCTTAGGTTATAGCTTAATACAGTTGTTGATTCATGTTTGTTAGGGTAGATTTAAGCTAGTTCTTATCTGGTAGTTAATACTTATTAATTAGATTTGCATTTCAAAGCTTTACTCAAACCTGTCATCACTTTAAAGGGGTGTTGGGATTAAAGTTGTTTGACCTTTTATAGTCAAAGTTTCTTGGTGATTTTGCTTTGGTCAGTTTTCATATCATATTTGATTAGGAATTAATCAAGTTTGTAGGTTAGTTTGAGCATAATTTCATTTTGAGCCTTGTTATGTTTGCCTGTGCACCAGGGGAATTTCTCTTTGATTTTCACTAGTGCAAAATTTGATCTAAGCTTTAAAAGGCTTGGATTTTGCTTGCATTGTGTTTATACACACTCATTTGAGTGTGTTTAAGGTATGGTAGTCACTAGGTTAGCCTGCACTCTTTGTCTTTGTGGTACTGCCAATTGCACCAGCAGTACTAACAAAAGTTAGTACTGCTAATGTTTAAGCCCTAATTTAAGCCATAAATTTTAGGATTTAGTAGCTTATCTGTTAGTATTTTATAGTTGCGTAATAGCTTAATATGGATTAAGATTTACATTTTATTTCCCTGCTTATTTACTTAGCTTAATTTAGCTGTCAAAGTCACAAAAATTCATAAAAAGCCAAAAACAGTAAGTAGAAAGTTAGCTTATTAAATTTTGAATCCTAGCTTAAGGTGGTAGAAGTTATAGCTTAAATAGATAGATAATAATCAGTTTTATAAGTTTTCAGTAGCTCAAAGTCTAGATTTTCTTTTTGAGTATTTTAGCTTAATTGGATTTTTGCTTATTGCTTTTGTATTCTTAGTTTGCCTAGTTCATGATTAATTTTAGTAGCTTAAAAGGGTTTCTAGCTCTATTTTCTTTTCTTAATTAGCTTAAGCTAGTCATAAGCTAATTAGAACTTCTTTCCTTTTTCATTTTGAATTAATTTTGAGTCTTTTATAGCTTATTTTCTAAAACCAAGAGTTAAGACCTCCTTTCTGAGGTCAGTTTAGAAATAAGCTCTTATTGAGCTTATTTGTTATTTTCAGCCCAAGTAGCTTTTATTAATTTTGTTCCCACTAGCTTCCTTTACAACTTTGCTCTTTCAAGTTTTTAATGATAAGCACTTTTAAAATTTGAGCTTATAATTAGACTTTGGTTGTTATCGGGTTAGGTCCTCAGGGACCATTCTTGTAATTTTTCTGTTTTAGTTGTTTCTTAGTTAATCCTTGCCTGTGGGGGGGGTTGGTGGGGTGTGGGTGGGGGGGTGGGGAGGCCCGTTAAATGTTTTAGCCCCGTTAGCCCTTAAGTCTTTAACACAGTTAGTCCCTAAGTTAGTTTTTAATTAGTTTTATATTTTTAATTAATAATTAGGGTTAGGTTTTAATTAGTTTAATTAAACTTTTATAAAAAGATAAAAATTAGGGCTTTTATTTTTAGTAATTTTCTGCATACTTTCTTTATTTAGTGTAATTTTCATAAAATTTTTAGGACTTTATTTTTAATAGTTTTATTATTTTTATAGTTTTTAATTAGTTTAAATTTTAGAAAAATCATATCTTTTAATCTAAAAAGCCAAAAATAGTAATTTCTTTTTCTAAAATTTTCTTTTTACTTATTTTATTTAGGAAAAATATAATTCCAATTATTTTCTATTTTTTTTATTTTTAGGATTTAATTAGAATTAAATAGTTTTTAATTGATATAAAAAAAATTCAAATATAATCATAAAAATATTTTTATTTTTCTTAAAATTTTCTTTTGTCCTATCTTAGGTTTAGAAATTTAGTTTACATTTTTAGGAGTTAATTTTAGTTTATTTGCTTATTAGTCGCGTTTTAATTGTTTTCCGAATTAGTTTAATTGTTTAATTGTTTTTAATTGTCCATTTTAATTGTTATTTTTTTATTTTATTTAGTAGTTATAGATATAAAAATCAATCTTTGTTTCCATTCATAAATGTTTGATCACGAATGTTTCCGATTTTCAATTCACACTTCGTTGGGAAAACGACCCGGGAGGTTTTGAGATATCACTTTGGTCAAAAGTGAATTTCTTAGCCCGACGGAAAAATATTATTCTGTTACTATTTTGATTTCCTTATCTTTATTATTACGGTATATCTTAAATATATTTTATATATTTGTTACGTGTTGATTTGGAGAGGACCAATTTTTGGCGCCGTTGCCGAGGAAGTGTGTACGATTATCGTGTTTCGTTCGAAGATTAGCGTTTTTGAAGAACCTTCCTCGTGAAGTTATTTTTCGTTTGTGAATATTCTCTTTTATTATAAAAATAAAAAATACAAAAATATTTTACATTTTATTTTCCTTTATTATTCAAAAATAATCGTTTGTTAATTGTTGTTTCGGCTCACCTTTAGATTACAAACTAAAAGGGAAGTTTAAGGCGGGTTTGATTTTATCACCCAAAAGGAGAAGGGTTACTCTAAATAGCGCCTCGCGCTTACCAACTCCTCCGCTTTCTTGTGCGTGATTTAGAGAGCTACCGAGTACGTTTAACTTTCGATTACCAAAAATATTTTCTTTCTTATTTTATTTTTTCTTATGTATTATTATTCGAAAAAGCTAAAAATAATCTCCTTTATCCTCTTATTTGTTTAATTCTTATCTTCTTAATCCTCTATATTGTTTAATTCTTATGGCGTCTCATCGTTCAAAATCCCTTTACGCAATCAAAGAATGTTCGACTTGTGGAAGATTGTAACATAGAGGAAATGTTTGTTTTCAGAACAGGGAGTCTTAAGACAAGATTTTGTTCCCGACCGACTCTTCTCGCGTTGTATGCCAAAGATGTGGAACCCCGGATGATGGTCCGTGTTGTTCGTGGATGGGCATTTTTACGATAAAGGAATGTGGATGGAATGATATAATGACGTCTATTGTATTGGAAAATGGAATTTTCCAAGAATTTTCAAGGTTACTTCCGATTCATTCCGACGACAATAACCAACGTTGTAATGCTTATCGAGAGCATTCGTTGTCAATCAAAGGACCCTGGTAAAAAGATTCGCAAGGTCCTCCCCAATTTGACCATAAGTGTTGTGATGAGTGCGGTGATTCATTAGATGGAATTTTTTGGTCGTACAATTGCATTTGTAATCTTGTGGTAAAGGTGCTAATTACGGGTATAATTGTCCACTAAAGTTTCGATTATCTCGAATCCAAGAAACAATGCAATCAAAACCATAATGAAAAATTCACAACTTTACCAATTTAGATTCGGTCATGTATTCTTTACCTAATGTTTCAAAGCCTTAACTTTGTTGTATTCTCCTATTATTCTTACCACCTCACAACCTAGTTTGAGACTTATTGTGTGGTTATTGGTGGAAATAATGCTCATTATGGTTATGATTGTTCACCACAGTTCCCGTTTGTCTATGAACAGGAGCCGTGTTACAATCAAAACTTTAATGATAATTATTATCCACAAAATTCACCGAGTTTTTCTCAACAATATCTTTGTTGTGCTTATTGCGGAGGTCCTCATTTTGATTATCAATGTCAACCAATCAATGAAACTTACTATGAACCTAATTCGAGTTATGATTCTTCCGGTTTTGACCAACCACAACCCCCGCAAGACTCCGTCGATCATCAAGGAATTCTACAAGTCCTTAATAAAATGGAAGAAAAACTTGAAGAAATAATAAGAGATCGAAGAAAGAAAATAGAGGATATGAGTATCGAGGAAATGATGCATGAACAGCAATTGGTCGATAGAGAGATTAAGGAAATAATAAATGATTTGGGTTATAAAAGATTTCGAGGCGAGGAGATTGATGAAGAATATGAGAGAGATTGTGAGATTAGAATTCGAAAACTTAAGCAAGATTTTAATGAATGGGGAAGCAAAGTTCGAAAAAAGGAGCAAGCTTACGAAGAAGAAAAGTATTATGCTGCCTGTCGTTACATGCTTTCTATTACTTGTGATGACGAGGATGATTCTATTCCTTTAGGAGATATTATTGCTCAAAATTCTACGTCCAAAGCTATCACACCTGACTTACCGATCGAAGAACCCGATAATTCTCTAAATATGGGGGATGAGCATCTCAACACTATTCCGGCAACGGAATCGGACGAAGTAATAAAGTCTAGTGTTGAGAACCTTGTCCCAATCCCAAGTGAGTTCAAGGGTATTTTCGACGATACGTGTGATGTGCCTAATTGTGATGATAATCGTGTTCATGTTGAGTCCGAACTTGTGGAATCTTTGATTAACCGTGATACTTCGATTGATAATTCTTCTAAGATTGACCCTATTTTCGAGGAGTTCGCCGGTGAACTTGCTCATATTGCTCCAATTCCACCGGGAATTGTTGAAGACGATTTTGATTCAAATGATGATACTTCGAGTGATGACGATTATTTTGAGGACATCGAGTACGTTAGCCTAGAGGAGGTAAATGAAGTCGATCAAGAAAAGGAAGAGTTTGATTTAGATGACATTCTTCAAATCCAAGACGTTATCCTTCGTGAAAAATTGTTGAACGTTAGTCGTCTTATTTCTAATATCGAATCTTTGAAAGACAATCCTATTCCCATCATGGATAGTGATTCGTCCGAAACTTCTCTTTCTTTTTCGGATAATTCCTTACCCGAATTCGAGTCTTTTAGCGATCATACGGAAGAGACGAGAAGTGGCAGTACCACTACTCATGCTAATTACTCTCTTCCCGAGTATGAGTCGTTTCATTTTGATAATCCATCATTACCTCGTCCTCCTCCAGAACCACCGGATGTTTGTCTTGATATGCTTTATAATGATGAATCTTTTGAACCAGGAGAAGGTGAAAATATAGTTGTTTCAAATGTTGAAGAGGACGATTCCTTCACATTTACCATCCGTACATTTCTACCATTTCTCACTTATCCCGAGGTTTCTCCTTTATCTTGCTCCACCGGGAGTGAAGATCTCATTTTTGATCCCGGCATCATCACATTTCGCTTAAAGCCGGTGGTATTTCATTTGCTCTCTCCAAGGACAAATTAATTCGGGGATCGAGTCGAGCTTGCGACTCGGTGACAAAAAACAAGCCGCTTCGTGGGAGTTCACCCCATGCTTATCCTTTCTATTTTCTTTCTATTTTCTGTTTATCTAATGTGTTGTGTTGAGAGAGGCTTGTACACTTTCCGATTTCTCGATGTTTGTTGCTTGTTTGTTGTGATTTTGTAGGATCAACCCAACAATTTCTAAAGACTCTCGTGTCCGGTGTTGTTTTCCGTTCTACTCGAGCTTCTCATCCTTTGTGTGAAATTAGT